>JBBGZY010003705.1:0-35728 GCA_037952925.1 Lithobates clamitans
ATGGGGGGTATAATATAGGGGAGGGGTGATATATAGAGGTATGGGGGGTATAATATGGGGGAGGGGTGATATATATAGAAGTATGGGGGGTATAATATGGGGGAGGGGGTGATATATATAGAGGTATGGGGGGTATAATATGGGGGAGGGGGTGATATATATAGAAGGTATGGGGGGTATAATATGGGGGAGGGGGTGATATATATAGAGGTATGGGGGGTATAATATGGGGGAGGGGTGATATATATAGAAGTATGGGGGGTATAATATGGGGGAGGGGTGATATATATAGAAGTATGGGGGGTATAATATGGGGGAGGGGTGATATATAGAGGTATGGGGGGTATAATATGGGGGGGGTGATATATATAGAAGTATGGGGGGTATAATATGGGGGAGGGGTGATATATATAGAAGTATGGGGGGTATAATATGGGGGAGGGGTGATATATAGAGGTATGGGGGGTATAATATGGAGGAGGGGTGATATATATAGAGGTATGGGGGGGTATAATATGGGGGAGGGGTGATATATATAGAAGTATGGGGGGTATAATATGGGGGAGGGGTGATATATATAGAGGTATGGGGGGTATAATATGGAGGAGGGGTGATATATAGAGGTATGGGGGGTATAATATGGAGGAGGGGTGATATATATAGAGGTATGGGGGGTATAATATGGGGGAGGGGTGATATATAGAGATATGGGGGGTATAATATGGGGAGGGGTGATATATATAGAGGTATGGGGGTATAATATGGGGGAGGGGTGATATATAGAGGTATGGGGGTATAATATGGAGGAGGGGTGATATATATAGAGGTATGGGGGTATAATATGGGGGAGGGGTGATATATAGAGGTATGGGGGGTATAATATGGGGGAGGGGTGATATATAGAGGTATGGGGGTATAATATGGAGGAGGGGTGATATATAGAGGTATGGGGGGTATAATATGGAGGAGGGGTGATATATATAGAGGTATGGGGGGTATAATATGGAGGAGGGGTGATATATAGAGGTATGGGGGGTATAATATGGAGGAGGGGTGATATATATAGAGGTATGGGGGGTATAATATGGAGGAAGGGTGATATATAGAGGTATGGGGGGTATAATATGGAGGAGGGGTGATATATATAGAGGTATGGGGGGTATAATATGGAGGAGGGGTGATATATATAGAAGTATGGGGGTATAATATGGGGGAGGGGTGATATATAGAGGTATGGGGGGTATAATATGGGGGAGGGGTGATATATATAGAGGTATGGGGGGTATAATATGGGGGAGGGGTGATATATAGAGGTATGGGGGGTATAATATGGAGGAGGGGTGATATATAGAGGTATGGGGGTATAATATGGAGGAGGGGTGATATATATAGAGGTATGGGGGGTATAATATGGGGGAGGGGTGATATATATAGAGGTATGGGGGGTATAATATGGGGGAGGGGTGATATATAGAGGTATGGGGGGTATAATATGGGGGAGGGGTGATATATAGAGGTATGGGGGGTATAATATGGGGGAGGGGTGATATATAAGAGGTATGGGGGGTATAATATGGGGGAGGGGTGATATATATAGAGGTATGGGGGTATAATATGGGGGGGGGTGATATATAGAGGTATGGGGGGGTATAATATGGGGGGAGGGGTGATATATAGAGGTATGGGGGGTATAATATGGAGGAGGGGTGATATATATAGAGGTATGGGGGGTATAATATGGAGGAGGGGTGATATATATAGAGGTATGGGGGGTATAATATGGGGGAGGGGTGATATATAGAGGTATGGGGGGTATAATATGGGGGAGGGGTGATATATAGAGGTATGGGGGGGGTATAATATGGGGGAGGGGTGATATATATAGGAGGTATGGGGGGTATAATATGGGGGAGGGGTGATATATATAGAGGTATGGGGGGTATAATATGGAGGAGGGGTGATATATATAGAGGTATGGGGGGTATAATATGGAGGAGGGGTGATATATAGAGGTATGGGGGGGTATAATATGGGGGAGGGTGATATATAGAGGTATGGGGGGTATAATATGGAGGAGGGGTGATATATATAGAGGTATGGGGGTATAATATGGAGGAGGGGTGATATATAGAGGTATGGGGGGTATAATATGGGGAGGGGTGATATATATAGGAGGTATGGGGGGGTATAATATGGAGGAGGGGTGATATATATAGAGGTATGGGGGGTATAATATGGGGGGAGGGGTGATATATATAGAGGTATGGGGGGTATAATATGGGGGAGGGGTGATATATAGAGGTATGGGGGGTATAATATGGAGGAGGGGTGATATATATAGAGGTATGGGGGGTATAATATGGGGGAGGGGTGAATATATAGAGGTATGGGGGGGTATAATATGGGGGAGGGGTGATATATATAGAGGTATGGGGGGGTATAATATGGGGGAGGGGTGATATATATAGAGGTATGGGGGGTATAATATGGGGGAGGGGTGATATATAGAGGTATGGGGGGTATAATATGGGGGAGGGGGTATAATATGGGGGAGTGGTATATATAGGAGGTAAGGGGGCGGGGTAGAAGGTCACGTGATGGGGCGGGTCCCGGGGGTCTCTCTCACTCACCCTTCTCTATAATATTCTCGTTGTTTTCTCTCTGGCCGCTGATTGGCTCTCCAGTCACATGACTGCTCCTCACATCACTTCCTTGCCCTATTTCCGGTGTCTTCCGGAAGTGACGTTTTGTCAGCTGACCTATAAATACCTCATTTAGCTGACAGGACACGATAACCAGCGGTGGGCGGAGCCGCCGTCACCCAGCTTCCTGCACTGAGCTCCGCCCACGTCCTCGCCTTATGGTGTGATGTGATTGGTGGTTATGGGAGCAGAAAGCTCCGCCCTCTTTGGTGTCTCCTTCTTGATTGGCGGCAAATCCTTAATCACCTCAGAGATTGCACATCCCATAATACTTCTACAGGAAGCCCCACCCACCACCAGAGATTTATTGGGGTACCCTCCTCCCCCCACATTGTTAACTGACGCTCAGATTACACACACAGCTGACTCCGCCCTCCAATCACACAGAGAGAGGCAGTGAAGGGGGAGGGGCAGTGAGGTGATGGAGGAGGGGTTGAGGCAGTGAAGGGGGAGGGGCAGTGAGGTGATGGAGGAGGGGTTGAGGCAGTGAAGGGGGCGGGGCAGTGAGGTGATGGAGGAGGGGTTGAGGCAGTGAAGGGGGAGGGGCAGTGAGGTGATGGAGGAGGGGTCGAGGCAGTGAAGGGGGAGGGACAATGAGGTGATGGAGGAGGGGTTGAGGCAGTGAAGGGGGAGGGACAATGAGGTGATGGAGGAGGGGTTGAGGCAGTGAAGGGGGAGGGGCAGTGAGGTGATGGAGGAGGGGTTGAGGCAGTGAAGGGGGAGGGGCAATGAGGTGATGGAGGAGGGGTTGAGGCAGTGAAGGGGGCGGGACAATGAGGTGATGGAGGAGGGGTTGAGGCAGGGAAGGGGGAGGGGCAATGAGGTGATGGAGGAGGGGTTGAGGCAGTGAAGGGGGGGGCAGTGAGGTGATGGAGGAGGGGTTGAGGCAGTGAAGGGGGAGGGGCAGTGAGGTGATGGAGGAGGGGTTGAGGCAGTGAAGGGGGAGGGGCAGTGAGGTGATGGAGGAGGGGTCGAGGCAGTGAAGGGGGAGGGGCAGTGAGGTGATGGAGGAGGGGTCAAGGCAGTGAAGGGGGCGGGGCAGTGAGGTGATGGAGGAGGGGTCGAGGCAGTGAAGGGGGAGGGACAATGAGGTGATGGAGGAGGGGTTGAGGCGGAGGAGGGGTCGAGGCAGTGAAGGGGAGGGACAATGAGGTGATGGAGGAGGGGTTGAGGCAGTGAAGGGGGCGGGCAGTGAGGTGATGGAGGAGGTGATGAGGTGATGGAGGAGGGGTTGAGGCAGTGAAGGGGGGGCAGTGAGGTGATGGAGGAGGGGTTGAGGCAGTGAAGGGGGGGCAGTGAGGTGATGGAGGAGGGGTTGAGGCAGTGAAGGGGGCGGGGCAGTGAGGTGATGGAGGAGGGGTTGAGGCAGTGAAGGGGCGGGGCAGTGAGGTGATGGAGGAGGGGTTGAGGCAGTGAAGGGGGCGGGGCAGTGAGGTGATGGAGGAGGGGTTGAGGCAGTGAAGGGGGCGGGCAGTGAGGTGATGGAGGAGGGGTTGAGGCAGTGAAGGGGGCGGGCAGTGAGGTGATGGAGGAGGGGTTGAGGCAGTGAAGGGGGAGGGACAATGAGGTGATGGAGGAGGGGTTGAGGCAGTGAAGGGGGCGGGGCAGTGAGGTGATGGAGGAGGGGTTGAGGCAGTGAAGGGGGAGGGGTTGAGGCAGTGAAGGGGGGGCAGTGAGGTGATGGAGGAGGGGTTGAGGCAGTGAAGGGGGCGGGGCAGTGAGGTGATGGAGGAGGGGTTGAGGCAGTGAAGGGGGCGGGCAGTGAGTGAGGCAGTGAGGTGATGGAGGAGGGGTTGAGGCAGTGAAGGGGGGAGGGGTTGAGGCAGTGAAGGGGGGGCAGTGAGGTGATGGAGGAGGGGTTGAGGCAGTGAAGGGGGCGGGGCAGTGAGGTGATGGAGGAGGGGTTGAGGCAGTGAAGGGGGAGGGACAATGAGGTGATGGAGGAGGGGTTGAGGCAGTGAAGGGGGCGGGGCAGTGAGGTGATGGAGGAGGGGTTGAGGCAGTGAAGGGGGGGGCAGTGAGGTGATGGAGGAGGGGTTGAGGCAGTGAAGGGGGAGGGCAATGAGGTGATGGAGGAGGGGTTGAGGTAGTGAAGGGGGGGGCAGTGAGGTGATGGGGGAGGGGTTGAGGCAGTGAAGGGGGGGCAGTGAGGTGATGGAGGAGGGGTTGAGGCAGTGAAGGGGGAGGGGCAGTGAGGTGATGGAGGAGGGGTTGAGGCAGTGAAGGGGGCGGGGCAGTGAGGTGATGGAGGAGGGGTTGAGGCAGTGAAGGGGGCGGGACAATGAGGTGATGGAGGAAGGGTTGAGGCAGTGAAGGGGGAGGGGCAGTGAGGTGATGGAGGAGGGGTTGAGGCAGTGAAGGGGGAGGGACAATGAGGTGATGGAGGAGGGGTTGAGGCAGTGAAGGGGGCGGGGCAGTGAGGTGATGGAGGAGGGGTTGAGGCAGTGAAGGGGGGGCAGTGAGGTGATGGAGGAGGGGTTGAGGCAGTGAAGAGGGAGGGACAGTGAGGTGATGGAGGAGGGGTTGAGGCAGTGAAGGGGGAGGGGCAGTGAGGTGATGGAGGAGGGGTTGAGGCAGTGAAGGGGGCGGGGCAGTGAGGTGATGGAGGAGGGGTTGAGGCAGTGAAGGGGGAGGGGTTGAGGCAGTGAAGGGGGGGCAGTGAGGTGATGGAGGAGGGGTTGAGGCAGTGAAGGGGGCGGGGCAGTGAGGTGATGGAGGAGGGGTTGAGGCAGTGAAGGGGGAGGGACAATGAGGTGATGGAGGAGGGGTTGAGGCAGTGAAGGGGGCGGGGCAGTGAGGTGATGGAGGAGGGGTTGAGGCAGTGAAGGGGGGGCAGTGAGGTGATGGAGGAGGGGTTGAGGCAGTGAAGGGGGAGGGGCAGTGAGGTGATGGAGGAGGGGTTGAGGCAGTGAAGGGGGCGGGGCAGTGAGGTGATGGAGGAGGGGTTGAGGCAGTGAAGGGGGCGGGACAATGAGGTGATGGAGGAAGGGTTGAGGCAGTGAAGGGGGAGGGGCAGTGAGGTGATGGAGGAGGGGTTGAGGCAGTGAAGGGGGAGGGGCAGTGAGGTGATGGAGGAGGGGTTGAGGCAGTGAAGGGGGCGGGACAATGAGGTGATGGAGGAGGGGTTGAGGCAGTGAAGGGGGAGGGGCAGTGAGGTGATGGAGGAGGGGTTGAGGCAGTGAAGGGGGCGGGGCAGTGAGGTGATGGAGGAGGGGTTTAGGCAGTGAAGAGGGAGGGACAATGAGGTGATGGAGGAGGGGTTGAGGCAGTGAAGGGGGGGGACAGTGAGGTGATGGAGGAGGGGTTGAGGCAGTGAAGGGGGGGCAGTGAGGTGATGGAGGAGGGGTTGAGGCAGTGAGGTGATGGAGGAGGGGTTGAGGCAGTGAAGGGGGCGGGGCAGTGAGGTGATGGAGGAGGGGTTGAGGCAGTGAAGGGGGAGGGACAATGAGGTGGAGGAGGGGTTGAGGCAGTGAAGGGGGGGGCAGTGAGGTGATGGAGAAGGGGTTGAGGCAGTGAAGGGAGCGGGGCAGTGAGGTGATGGAGGAGGGGTTGAGGCAGTGAAGGGGGAGGGGTTGAGGCAGTGAAGGGGGAGGGACAGTGAGGTGATGGAGGAGGGGTTGAGGCAGTGAAGAGGGAGGGACAGTGAGGTGATGGAGGAGGGGTTGAGGCAGTGAAGGGGGGGCAGTGAGGTGATGGAGGAGGGGTTGAGGCAGTGAAGAGGGAGGGACAGTGAGGTGATGGAGGAGGGGTTGAGGCAGTGAAGGGGGGGCAATGAGGTGATGGAGGAGGGGTTGAGGCAGTGAAGGGGGAGGGGCAGTGAGGTGATGGAGGAGGGGTTGAGGCAGTGAAGAGGGAGGGACAGTGAGGTGATGGAGGAGGGGTTGAGGCAGTGAAGGGGGGGCAGTGAGGTGATGGAGGAGGGGTTGAGGCAGTGAAGGGGGGGCACAGTTAGGTGATGGAGGAGGGGTTGAGGCAGTGAAGGGGGAGGGGCAGTGAGGTGATGGAGGAGGGGTTGAGGCAGTGAAGGGGGAGGGATTGAGGCAGTGAAGGGGGAGGGACAGTGAGGTGATGGAGGAGGGGTTGAGGCAGTGAAGGGGGCGCGGCAGTGAGGTGATGGAGGAGGGGTTGAGGCAGTGAAGGGGGCGGGGCAGTGAGGTGATGGAGGAGGGGTTGAGGCAGTGAAGGGGGCAGGGCAGTGAGGTGATGGAGGAGGGGTTGAGGCAGTGAAGAGGGAGGGGCAGTGAGGTGATGGAGGAGGGGTTGAGGCAGTGAAGGGGGAGAGGCAGTGAGGTGATGGACGAGGGGTTGAGGCAGTGAAGGGGGAGGGGCAGTGAGGTGATGGAGAAGGGGTTGAGGCAGTGAAGAGGGGGGCAATGAGGTGATGGAAGGGGGTTGAGGCAGTGAAGGGGGAGGGGCAGTGAGGTGATGGAGGAGGGGTTGAGGCAGTGAAGAGGGGGGCAATGAGGTGATGGAAGGGGGTTGAGGCAGTGAAGGGGGAGGGGCAGTGAGGTGATGGAGGAGGGGTTGAGGCAGTGAAGGGGGAGGGGCAGTGAGGTGATGGAGGAGGAGTTGAGGCAGAGAAAGGGGAGGGGCATTTAGGTGATGGAGAGGATGGAGGAGGGGCAATGAGGTGATGGAGGGGTTGAGGCAGTGAAGGGTAGGGGCAGTGAGGTGATGGGGAGGGGTGGAGAGGATAGAGAAGTGGTTGAGTTGATGGGGGGGGGGGGGTTGAGGTCTCTTGGGCCCTTTGTTTCATTTTCCGGCTCATTGGTTGATGGATGGGGGTCATGTGATGAGATTTATGATCGGGACACTCTGATTGGTAGACAAAAGAGGCGTAACCTGTGTCTGGCGAGTCAGCGGTGGGGGCCCTCGGTGACCCCGTCTCTCGGCTCCTGATCCTAGGGAAGAGTGGGGACAGCAGGATGGCCATATCTGGGGTGTCCAGTAGGGGGAGAATTGATCGCTGAGGGGGAGAAGAGGCCCCTACAGGGGACAGGCGGACAGGAAGTCGGGAATACCAGGTCTGCAGGGGCAGGGCAAAGCAACGGGGAACCTCCAGGGTGGAGCCATGTGGTAATAGAGCAGGGGGTGGAGTCAGATTAGTAGTGAGCCGGAGGAGGAGCCTAGAAGGTGGTGGACCACCAAACACTGATGGTAAATATGTCCACCGGTTCAGCGCCAGGCACACAGAGGGCAGAGTCATGCCACGGGGGGAGGGGCATGCATACAAAGAATAAGGAGGGGAAAGGGTGAGCAAGAGGCCAAGGATGTGCGGGGTGGGGGGAGAGAGTTGGGATGAGAAGACATCATGAAATGATCATAAGATACAATATTCCTTGTAATTATCAGTACACACTGCCCTACCCACAAGAGGCGTGGTCAGTGCACCTCCCCTAATCAGATTCATCATAGTGGCTTTTGCCTGTACAGTCCTCCATCTTGGTGGAAACACTCAGCCATGTAACCGCCACTGTGTCCATCACCAACCACCATCCAGACATGGAAGACAGTCCACCAACTCACCTCCCTGCGGCCTTGACCTTCTTTCCTCTAACCTCCAGAGTGCCTCCACCTTCTGCCCTCTAACCTTGACAGAGCCTCCACCCTCTGTGCTCTAACCTCCAGAGAGCCTCCACCTTCTGCCCTCTAACCGCTGGAGAGCCTCCACCTTCTGCCCCCTAACCTTGGTAGAACCTCCGCCCTCTGTCCTCTAACCTCCAGAGAGCCTCCACCTTCTGCACTCTAACCTCCTGAGAGACTTCACCTTCTGCCCACTAACTTCAGGAGAGCATCCACCTTCTGTCCTCTAACCTCGGGAGAGCATCCACCTTCTGTCCTCTAACCTCCGGAGAGCATCCACCATCTGTCCTCTAACCTCCGGAGAGCTTCCACCTTCTGCCCTCTAACCTTCGGAGAGGCTCAACCCTCTGCCCTCTAACCTCCGGAGAGCCTCCACCTTCTGTCCTCTAAGCTCCGGAGAGCCTCCACCTTCTGTCCTCTAAGATCCAGAGAGCCTCCATCTGGTGTCAGTCCAACCCCTTTATAACCAAAAGACCTTTATCTGGCCATGGGAGCCGCCATCTATATTTCCAACCAGAGTGCTTCCATCTGGCAAATGGTCTTCTGCAGACAGCCTCCATCTTGTTATTGGTCATCTCCAGACATCCACCTCCATGCTGTCCTAGCACCCTTCACTCTGGTCTTACAGCCTAAGCCTCTATTTTTGTACCTTATGCCTCCATCTTGCATCTCTGTAGGAAACGCAGAGTGAAAATGAATTCTGATTGGTCCATTGCCTTATTTTCCATCTTCTGTAGAAGTCCATTGACCTTGGAGAGAGGAACATATGATGTCACATCCAGTCTGTGAGATATGTTCCTGGCGGTGACGTCCGGTGATGTTGTAGGTCTGGAGGCCACACATGATTCTCGTGCTGGTCCCCAGGCAAAATCTTTGGCTTGGCTATTGGCATCTCCAGGCGGAGTCTTTGGATTGGCTATCACCATCTCCAGGCGGAGTCTTTGGATTGGCTATCACCATCTCCAGGCAGTGTCTTTGGATTGGCTATCACAATCTCCAGGCGGAGTCTTTGGATTGACTATCACCATCTCCAGGCAGTGTTTTTGGCTTGGCTATCGCCATCTCCAGGCACAGTCTTTGGATTTGCTATCTCCATATCCAGGCGGAGTCTTTGGATTGACTATCACCATCTCCAGGCACAGTCTTTGGATTGACTAACGCCATCTCCAGGCGGAGACTTTGGATTGACTAACGCCATCTCCAGGTGGAGACTTTGGATTGACTAACGCCATCTCCAGGCGGAGACTTTGGATTGACTAACGCCATCTCCAGGCGGAGACTTTGGATTGACTAACGCCATCTCCAGGCGGAGACTTTGGATTGACTAACGCCATCTCCAGGCGGAGACTTTGGATTGACTAACGCCATCTCCAGGCGGAGACTTTGGATTGACTAACGCCATCTCCAGGCGGAGACTTTGGATTGACTAACGCCATCTCCAGGCGGAGACTTTGGATTGACTAACGCCATCTCCAGGCGGAGACTTTGGATTGACTAACGCCATCTCCAGGCGGAGACTTTGGATTGACTAACGCCATCTCCAGGCGGAGACTTTGGATTGACTAACGCCATCTCCAGGCGGAGACTTTGGATTGACTAACGCCATCTCCAGGCGGAGACTTTGGATTGACTAACGCCATCTCCAGGCGGAGACTTTGGATTGACTAACGCCATCTCCAGGCGGAGACTTTGGATTGGCTGTCGCCACCTCCAGGCGGACTCTTTGGATTGGCTGTCGCCACCTCCAGGCGGACTCTTTGGATTGGCTGTCGCCACCTCCAGGCGGACTCTTTGGATTGGCTGTCGCCACCTCCAGGCGGACTCTTTGGATTGGCTGTCGCCACCTCCAGGCGGACTCTTTGGATTGGCTGTCGCCACCTCCAGGAGGAGTCTTTGGATTGGTTTCGCCATCTCCAGGTGCAGTCTTTGGATTGGTTTCGCCATCTCCAGGTGCAGTCTTTGGATTGGCTGTCGCCACCTCCAGGCGGAGTCTTTGGATTGGTTATCGCCATCTCCAGGCAGAGTCTTTGGATTGGTTATCGCCATCTCCAGGCAGAGTCTTTGGATTGGTTATCGCCATCTCCAGGCAGAGTCTTTGGATTGGTTATCACCATCTCCAGGCAGAGTCTTTGGATTGGCTATCGCAATCTCCAGGCAGAGTCTTTGGATTGGCTATCACCATCTCTAGGAGGAGTCTTTGGATTGGCTATCACCATCTCTAGGAGGAGTCTTTGGATTTGCTATCGCCACCTCCAGATGAAGTATTTGGATTGTCTATCACCATCTCCAGGCAGTCTTTGGATTGTCTATTACCATCTCCAGGTAGAATCTTTGGATTGGCTATCACCATCTCCAGACAGAGTCTTTGGATTGGCTATCACCATCTCAAGGCGGAGTCATTGGATTGGCTATCACCATCTCCAGGTGGAGTCTTTGGATTGGCTAACGCCATTTCCAGGTAGTGTCTTTGGATTGGCTATCGCCATCTCCAGGTGGAGTCATTGGATTGGCTAACGCCATCTCCCAGCAGAATCTTTATATTGGCTATCGCCACCTCCAGGCAGAGTCTTTGGATTGGCTATCACAATCTCCAGGCGGAGTCTTTGGATTGGCTGTCACCATCTCCAGGTGGAGTCTTTGGATTGGCTATCACCATCTCTAGGAGGAGTCTTTGGATTGGCTATCGCCACCTCCAGACAAAGTATTTGGATTGGCTATCGCCATCTCCAGGCAGAGTCTTTGGATTGACTATCACCATCTCCAGGCAGTGTTTTTGGATTGGCTATCGACATCTCCAGGCGCAGTCTTTGGATTTGCTATCGCCATATCCAGGCGGAGCCTTTGGATTGGCTATCACCATCTCCAGACAGAGTCTTTGGATTGGCTATCACAATCTCCAGGCGGAGTCTTTGGATTGGCTGTCACCATCTCCAGGTGGAGTCTTTGGATTGGCTATCACCATCTCTAGGAGGAGTCTTTGGATTGGCTATCGCCACCTCCAGACAAAGTATTTGGATTGGCTATCGCCATCTCCAGGCAGAGTCTTTGGATTGACTATCACCATCTCCAGGCAGTGTTTTTGGATTGGCTATCGACATCTCCAGGCGCAGTCTTTGGATTTGCTATCGCCATATCCAGGCGGAGCCTTTGGATTGGCTATCACCATCTCCAGACAGAGTCTTTGGATTGGCTATCACCATCTCAAGGCGGAGTCATTGGATTGGCTATCACCATCTCCAGGTGGAGTCATTGGATTGGCTAACGCCATCTCCCAGCGGAATCTTTATATTGGCTATCGCCACCTCCAAGAGGAGTTTTTGGATTGGCTATTGCCATCTCCAGGCACAGTCTTTGGATTGACTATCACCACCTCCTAGAGGAGTTTTTGGACTGGCTATCACCTTCTCCAGGCACAGTCTTTGGATTGGCTAATGCCACCTCCAGGTAGTCTTTGGATTGTCTATCACTATCTCCAGGCTGTGCTTGGATTGGCTATTGCCACCTCCAGGCGGATTCTTTGGATTAGCTATCTCCAAGCGGAGTCATTGGATTGGCTATCACCATCTCTAGGCAGAGTCTTTGGATTGGCTATCGCCACCTTCAGGCAGTGTCTTTGAATTGGCTATCGCCACCTCCAGGCAGAGTCTTTGGATTGGCTATCGCCATCTCCAGGCGGAGTCTTTGGATTGGCTATCGCCATCTCCAGGCGGAGTCTTTGGATTGGCTATCGCCATCTCCAGGCGGAGTCTTTGGATTGGCTATCGCCATCTCCAGGCGGAGTCTTTGGATTGGCTATCGCCATCTCCAGGCGGAGTCTTTGGATTGGCTATCGCCATCTCCAGGCGGAGTCTTTGGATTGGCTATCGCCATCTCCAGGCGGAGTCTTTGGATTGGTTATTGACAATCTCTAAGCACAGTCTTTGGATTGGCTAGCACCAAACCCAGGCAGAGTCTTTGGATTGGCTAACACCATCTCCAGGGGAAGTCATTGGATTGGCTATTGCCAGCTCCAGGCAGTGTCTTTGGATTGAATAACACCATCTCCCAGCAGAATATTTGGATTGGTTATTGCCATCTCCTGGTTAGTCTTTGGATTGGCTATCTCCAGGTGGAATCTTTGGATTGGCTATCGCCATCTCAAGGTGGAGTCTTTCGATTGACTATCACCACCTCCAAGAGGAGTTTTTAGATTGGCTATCGCCATCACCAGGCACAGTCTTTGGATTGGCTAACGCCACCTACAGGCGGATTCTTTGGATAGGCTATCACCATCTCCAGGCGGAGTCATTGGATTGGCTATCACCATCTCCGGGTGGAGTATTTGGATTGGCTATCGCCATCTTTAGGCGGAGTCTTTGGATTGGCTATTACCACCTCCTAGCAGAGTTTTTGGATTGGCTAACGCCACCTCCAGGCAGAGTCTTTGGATTGGCTATCGCCACCTCCATGCGGAGTCTTTGGATTGGCTATCGCCATCTCCAGGCGGAGTCTTTGGATTGGCTATCGCCATCTCCAGGCGGAGTCTTTGGATTGGTTATTGACAATCTCTAAGCACAGTCTTTGGATTGGCTAGCACCAAACCCAGGCAGAGTCTTTGGATTGGCTAACACCATCTCCAGGGGAAGTCATTGGATTGGCTATTGCCAGCTCCAGGCAGTGTCTTTGGATTGAATAACACCATCTCCCAGCAGAATATTTAGATTGGTTATTGCCATCTCCTGGTTAGTCTTTGGATTGGCTATCTCCAGGTGGAATCTTTGGATTGGCTATCGCCATCTCAAGGTGGAGTCTTTCGATTGACTATCACCACCTCCAAGAGGAGTTTTTAGATTGGCTATCGCCATCACCAGGCACAGTCTTTGGATTGGCTAACGCCACCTACAGGCAGGTTCTTTGGATTGGCTATCACCATCTCCAGGCGGAGTCATTGGATTGGCTATCACCATCTCCGGGTGGAGTATTTGGATTGGCTATCGCCATCTTTAGGCGGAGTCTTTGGATTGGCTATTACCACCTCCTAGCAGAGTTTTTGGATTGGCTAACGCCACCTCCAGGCAGAGTCTTTGGATTGGCTATCGCCACCTCCATGCGGAGTCTTTGAATTGGCTATTACCATCTCCAGGCAGAGTTATTAGATTGGCTGTCACCATCTCAAGGTGGAATCATTGGATTGGCTATCGCCACCTCCAGGCAGAGTCTTTGGATTGGCTATCACCATCTCCAGGCAGTGTCTTTGGATTGGCTATCGCCACCTCCAGGCAGTCTTTGGATTGGCTACTACCACCTCCAGGCAGAGTTTTTGGATTGGCTATCGCTATCTCCAGCGGAGTCTTTGGTTTGGCTATTTCCACCTCCAGGCGGTGTGGCAAGGACACAATTGGCTGATTGTTGGGTGTTTTTTTTCACCATATTTTATGGCTGAGTGTTTGTACCAATTGACCACCATTGCACATTCATGTCTTTCCTAGAATTTCCCCTCCCCCATACCATTCACCATGGCCTTACCTTCTAGACCTCTGCGGTCACCGCCATCTGCCATTCCTCGTCGCTGCACCCCCGCCTTCTTCTCCTTCATTGGAACTTCCTCCTTTCTGCTGTAGATGTTGTTGAATGATACGGGTGAGCAGTGCTTCCCCATCCTCCCTGTCATGGAGGACAGCGAGTCTACCAGCGTGCCGACTCGGTGATCGTTTCGTGCCCATAGTCTATGTGGGGCTTCTGGTGTGTCCAGCTCTGGTAGCTTCATATCGGCTTTCTGAGATCCTCTGGCTGGTCCATTGTGGCCTTCCTGTGGCCCTCGTTCCCTCTTATCACTCTCTCTTGTGCAGTCTTGGTGGTTCTTTTTATTAGTGAAGTCATAGGAACCCTTTGGTACCTCTGTTATTGGATGGGCTTCTGCAGCAGAGTCCTGGGGCCCCTTGACCACGGTGATGGGGGCTTTTACAATCTGACTGATTTGCTTGTTAACAGAATTGCGATATCTCAGTTCCCGGAAGGTGGTGACCTCTTTTCCTTCCGGCAATGGCTGAGCTTGTGGCATCACCAGCCCATGGTAGAAAGCCGAGGCTGTGAGTTCATTGACAGGCGGCTGCTCAACATCGGGAGAAAAAACGATCAGCCAATCACTTTTATCCTTCTTTGGCTGTTGAGGGCCCCCACTCTTCCGCCTCCTTTGAGCCAGTTCGTGAAAGGAGGTGATAGTCTTTTTGGGGGTTTGTGTTGAAGGCTCGTCTGGCATGGAGAGGCTCGGGAGAAGATCTCCATCCAAAGTCCATCGGTGAACATTGGTTTGGTTCGCATTGGCAACATCCTCTTTTTCTACAACATCCAGTTGATGTTTTGGATCCACATTGTGATCCACATCTATGGAGGTAGAACACAAAGATGGCTGATCGGGCTGCTGAGCATCTAGAAAAGAATTGGAATTACTGTCTGTGAAGGAGTCTGAGCTCCAGTCGATGAATGGGACATCCTCGGGAACCATATTGTTGTTGATGGTGTTCTCAGGCACGTCACCCCTTCGCACAGTAATTGGGTGTGAAGAATCAATAGAGTCATCGAGGGAAGATGGAGGTGAGCTCCCTCTCTCCACATCCAGAGGAATAATGTCTGGCTGTTGGTCTGGTGTCTCCAGGTCATCCTGAGTATATTCCTTGTAGTACATCGACACCGGAGAATCGTCCAATGTGAAATCTGAAGAGCTGCTGCTGTCTGTGGAGGGAGATGATGGAGATAGGGGACTAAGAGGAAGATCGTCTGGAGACAGATAATCCTCACACATAATTGCCTCCAGGTTCTCGTTGGAGCTGTACTTGATGGTCTCCGCATGGCTGGAATGCTGGTTACAGCACTGGCACGGCACAGATGGGTCATTGGAATTGGCATCCACCAGTACCGTATCCGAAGTGTCTTTATATTGGTGTTGATGAGCAGGAAGATCTTTCAGGCTTGTGTCCAGACCCATTGGGTCTTCCATCACCTCAGACCGCATGCTCAGGTGAACCCCAAGGGACACATGCTGCAGGTGGACATAGTTCAGGTTACTAATGAGGGTTTTTCTAGAGGTCAGCATCTTGTGATTGGAAGGCTCTTACTCAATGGAAATGTTGACTGAGCTCAGATCTAGTCACCAAGAATCTTCCTCATGATGGAGAAAGTGGTCAAAGCCTCTTCCAGTGGATACAGGAGTCTTTCATTTCAGGAGCTGTCCCATAATGAGCCACTTCCTTCTATCCAATGAGGGACTGGTCAGCAAACTGGGACAACCTGCAGAAGAGAAGACAAGAAGCGGGCAAGTCCAACAGAGGTTATTTATCCCATCACACATCAGGACCTACAAACACAGAGCACATCATGGGGTAACGGCTGGAAGACACGAGGAGACAAACTGCAGCTGGAGAACAAGACAACTGAATGGAGCACCAAGACCACATTGCATCTCCAAAGATGGCGACACAAATATGGTAATGTACAGAGCGGGACATAGGTGGGAGCTGCAGAGGGAACATTACAAGAAGAACATCAACAGATGACGATGAGTCCCTGACACATTTCCTGTCCTCGCTTCTCTGGCTCCTGACCCAGTATTTTCCCTCATCTCTCCTCCTGTTGGACGTTTCTGACCCAGTTAACTCCGACCTTCCACCCTGAGATCATGTGCAGGAAAACTTGTCTACAGATTATTGGAGATGTCCCCTGCATGGCTTTATTTCAGCAGCTTGTATGTGATTTCCTCCCCACTCATGAATAATTCAATTTAATAAAACTCAGATCTCTGGGGTGAGGGACTCTGTGAGCCTAGCTGCCATTATTTCATCTGCTGCCAGTCTCTTCATCACTGGATCACATATGGCTGCCTCTAACCCATCCTATAAACCTTCTCCTTGGTTACCTGTGTCCCCTGGCTAAGCTTCCTCTAAACTGACCTATAAAACTTCTACTTGGTGAGCCCATGTCCTACAATCAGTCTGCCCCTCTACTCTCCTCACCCTGATCCCCTCATTTCCTTCCCTAGATGGAATATAATTATAGGAAAAAGAAAAACACATCATCTTAGTAACCTGCAGATATGGTGTCCCCCTCGAAAAACTGACCCACCTCAACCCCTTTCCCAATAAAGTGCCCTATTTCACCCTTCCCGTCATGGTCCAGTGACACACTTTAACCCCCCTTCTATGGATCAAGTGACCAAAACAACCCCTCTCCCCTGCACAGTGACCCAACCTACCCCCCTTCCCCAGATCCAGTGACCCACCTCACCCCCTTCCCCAGGACATTGCCCCATTTCACCCCCTTTTCATGGCATAGTTACACACTTCAACCCCCTTCCTTGGATCCAGTGACCCATCTCATCCTGACCCCAGATCCAGTGACCCAACCTACCCCCTTCCCCAGATCCAGTAACCTACCTTACCCCCTTCCCCAGATTCAGTGTCCCAACTTACCCCCTTCCCCAGATTCAGTGACCCAATCTACCCCCTTCCGCAGTGCAGTGACCCAAGCTCCCCCCTTCCCCAGATCTAATGACCCAACCTACCCTCTTTCCCCAGATCCAGTGACCTAACCTATCCCCTTCCCCAGCACAGCGAACCAACCTACATAGTTACATATTAGGTGAGGTTGAAAAAAGACACAAGTCCATCAAGTCCAACCCATGACCTACCCCCTTACATGGATCCAGTGGCCCACCCTACCCCCTTCCTCAGCACAGTGACCCATCTCACCTCTTTCCCCAGCACAGTGACGCAACCTACCCCCTTCGTCAGCACAGTGACCCATCACACCTCTTTCCCCAGCACAGTAACCCAACCTACCCCCTTCCCCAGCACAGTAACCCATCTCACCTCCTTCCCAAGCACAGTAACCCAATCTACCCCCTTCCCTAGCACTGTGATCCATCTCACTCATCGTTCCAGATTAATTGGCCCAATCTACCTCCTTCCCCAGCACAGTGACCCAACCTACCCCCTTCCCCAGCACAGTGACCCAACCGACCCCGTCCCCAGATCCAGTGACCCAACTTACCCCCTCCCCTTGCATAGTTATCTAACCCCCCTCCCTAATTTTAGTGACCCAACTTACCCCCTTCCCCAGCACAGTGACCCAACCCCACCTCCCCAGATCCAGTGCCCCAATTTACCCACTTCCCCAGCACAGTGACCCAACCTACCCCCTTCCCCAGATCCAGTGACCCAACCTACCCCCTTCCCCAGCATGGTGACCCATCTCACCTCCTTCCCCAGCACAGTGACCCAACCTACCCCCTTCCCAAGATCCAGTGACCCAACCTACCCCCTTCCCCAGTACAGTGAACTAACCCTCCCATTTCCCTAAATCCAGTGACCCAACCTACCCCCTTCCCCAGTACAGTGACCCAACCTACCCCCTTCCCTAAATCTAGTGACCCACCCTACCCCCTTCTCCAGCACAGTGACCCACCTCACTCCATTATCTGTGTTCTGTTTTCTCTCCTTCATTCTATTGGTGTACATAGATCCTGTAATGTCACCACCCACACATATAGGAACTACAACACCGATCACATATAGAATATCACACCGCCGTATACATACCCACATGACATCTACCCAGGATGGGACATACCTGGCACCTTCACATGACATCTACCCAGGATGGGACATACCTGACACCTTCACATGACATCTACCCAGGATGGGACATACCTGAAACCTTCACATGACATCTACCCAGGATGGGACATACCTGATACCTTCACATGACATCTACCCAGGATGGGACATACCTGACACCTTCACATGACATCTACCCAGGATGGGACAAACCTGAAACCTTCACATGACATCTACCCGGAATGGGACATACCTGAAACCTTCACATGACATCTACCCAGGATGGGACATACCTGAAACCTTCACATGACATCTACCCAGGATGGGACATACCTGAAACCTTCACATGACATCTACCCAGGATGGGACAAATCTGACACCTTCACATGACATCTACATGGGTGGGGGGGACATACCTGATACCTTTACATGACATCTACCCAGGATGGGGCATACCTGACACCTTCACATCACATCTACCCAGGATGGGACATACCTGAAACCTTCACATGACATCTACCCAGGATGGGACATACCCGATACCTTCACATGACATCTACCCGGAATGGGACATACCTGAAACCTTCACATGACATCTACCCAGGATGGGACATACCTGAAACCTTCACATGACATCTACCCAGGATGGGGCATACCTGACACCTTCACATCACATCTACCCAGGATGGGACATACCTGACACCTTCACATCACATCTACCCAGGATGGGACATACCTGAAACCTTCACATGACATCTACCCAGGATGGGACATACCCGATACCTTCACATGACATCTACCCGGAATGGGACATACCTGAAACCTTCACATGACATCTACCCAGGATGGGACATACCTGACACCTTCACATGACATCTACCCAGGATGGGACATACCTGACACCTTCACATGACATCTACCCAGGATGGGGCATACCTGACACCTTCACATCACATCTACCCAGGATGGGACAAATCTGACACCTTCACATGACATCTACCCAGGATGGGACATACCTGACACCTTCACATGTCATCTACCCAGGATGGGACATACCTGAAACCTTCACATGTCATCTACCCAGGATGGGACATACCTGAAACCTTCACATGACATCTACCCAGGATGGGACATACCTGAAACCTTCACATGACATCTACCCAGGATGGGACATATCTGACACCTTCACATGACATCTACCCAGGATGGGACATACCTGACACCTTCACATGACATCTACCCAGGATGGGACATACCTGAAACCTTCACATGACATCTACCCAGGATGGGACATACCTGAAACCTTCACATGACATCTACCCAGGATGGGACATATCTGACACCTTCACATGACATCTACCCAGGATGGGACATACCTGACACCTTCACATGTCATCTACCCAGGATGGGACATACCTGAAACCTTCACATGTCATCTACCCAGGATGGGACATACCTGAAACCTTCACATGACATCTACCCAGGATGGGACATATCTGACACCTTCACATGACATCTACCCAGGATGGGACATACCTGACACCTTCACATGACATCTACCCAGGATGGGACATACCTGAAACCTTCACATGACATCTACCCAGGATGGGACATACCTGACACCTTCACATGACATCTACCCAGGATGGGACATACCTGATACCTTCACATGATATCTACCCAGGATGGGACATACCTGACACCTTCACATGACATCTACATGGGGGGGGGGACATACCTGACACCTTCACATGACATCTACCCAGGATGGGACATACCTGATACCTTCACATGACATCTACATGGGGACGGACATACCTGACACCTTCACATGACATCTACATGGGGGGGGGGACATACCTGACACCTTCACATAACATCTACATGGGGGGGACATACCTGACACCTTCACATGACATCTACATGGTGGGGACATACCTGACACCTTCACATGACATCTACATGGGGGGGGGGGACATAACTGAAACCTTCACATGACATCTACCCAGGATGGGACAAATCTGACACCTTCACATGACATCTACCCAGGATGGGACATACCTGATACCTTCACATGACATCTACATGGGGGGGGGGACATACCTGACACCTTCACATGACATCTACATGGGGGGGGGGGGGACATACCTGACACCTTCACATGACATCTACATGGGGGGGACATACCTGACACCTTCACATGACATCTACCCAGGATGGGACATACCTGACACCTTCACATGACATCTACCCAGGATGGGACATACCTGATACCTTCACATGACATCTACATGGGGGGGGGACATACCTGACACCTTCACATGACATCTACATGGGGGGGGGGACATACCTGACACCTTCACATGACATCTACATGGGGGGGACATACCTGACACCTTCACATGACATCTACATGGGGGGGACATACCTGACACCTTCACATGACATCTACCCAGGATGGGACATACCTGATACCTTCACATGACATCTACATGGGGGGGGGGGACATACCTGACACCTTCACATGACATCTACATGGGGGGGGGGGACATACCTGACACCTTCACATGACATCTACATGGGGGGGACATACCTGACACCTTCACATGACATCTACATGGGGGGGACATACCTGACACCTTCACATGACATCTACCCAGGATGGGACATACCTGACACCTTCACATGACATCTACCCAGGATGGGACATACCTGACACCTTCACATGACATCTACCCAGGATGGGACATACCTGACACCTTCACATGACATCTACCCAGGATGGGACATACCTGACACCTTCACATGACATCTACCCAGGATGGGACATACCTGATACCTTCACATGACATCTACATGGGGGGGGGGGGACATACCTGACACCTTCACATGACATCTACATGGGGGGGACATACCTGACACCTTCACATGACATCTACCCAGGATGGGACATACCTGATACCTTCACATGACATCTACATGGGGGGGGGGACATACCTGACACCTTCACATGACATCTACCCGGGATGGGACATACCTGATACCTTCACATGACATCTACATGGGGGGGGGGCATACCTGACACCTTCACATGACATCTACATGGGGGGGACATACCTGACACCTTCACATGACATCTACATGGGGGGGACATACCTGACACCTTCACATGACATCTACATGGGGGGGACATACCTGACACCTTCACATGACATCTACCCAGGATGGGGACATACCTGACACCTTCACATGACATCTACATGGGGGGGGGACATAACTGACACCTTCACATGACATCTACATGGGGGGGACATACCTGACACCTTCACATGACATCTACCCAGGATGGGGACATACCTGACACCTTCACATGACATCTACATGGGGGGGGGGACATACCTGACACCTTCACATGACATCTACATGGGGGGGGGGGACATACCTGACACCTTCACATGACATCTACATGGGGGGGGGACATACCTGACACCTTCACATGACATCTACATGGGGGGGGCATACCTGACACCTTCACATGACATCTACATGGGGGGGGGACATACCTGACACCTTCACATGACATCTACATGGGGGGGGGACATAACTGACACCTTCACATGACATCTACATGGGGGGGGGACATACCTGACACCTTCACATGACATCTACATGGGGGGGACATACCTGACACCTTCACATGACATCTACATGGGGGGGACATAACTGACATATGACACTCGGGATGTAAACAAGTCTCACATATATATATACATGATGGACTCTCGGGATGGATGATGATGACTCCTCGGTCATGGTGATGAGGATGATGCAGCTCTTCTCTATCGGGAGGGGAGGGGGGAGGGGTTAACGCTGCATCTCTTCAGAATTTGGGGGACCCCATTGTGCCCTCCATACATCCTGTCACCCCAAACCCTTCCATTCCAACCCCTCACCCGCAAACACATCTCCCCCCCCCCCCCCCCATCACCTTAACATCCAGCGGGTACCGCAGCCTCCAGGATGAGGGTGGAGAGTCTGCATCCAGGCGGAGGAGGGGAGGACCAGCCTGACATCAGCATCTGAGATGGGGGAGGGGAGCTGCTATCAGCTGACGGATGAGAATTCCCCGGATAGAGAGACAATAAAATTATCCTCAGATTCCCCAACCGAGCCGGAGGATGGAGACCAACTTCCTTCACCATCAATGAGATGGAGAGCAGAGGAGCAACACTACAAACATCCTTCATCCTCATCCATTGTCATCATCCTTCATCCTCATCCCCATTCATCATCACCATCCATCATCACCATCCGTCCTCCTCACCCATAACCCCCTTCCATCATCCTTCATCCTCATCTGTCATCCTCATCCCCATTCATCATCCCCATCCATCATCACCATCCATCATCACCATCCGTCCTCCTCACCCATAACCCCCATCCACCATCCTTCATCCTCATCTGTCATCCTCATCCCCATTCATCATCACCATCCGTCCTCCTCACCCATAACCCCCATCCACCATCCTTCATCCTCATCTGTCATCCTCATCCCCATTCATCATCACCATCCGTCCTCCTCACCCATAACCCCCATCTGTCATCCTCATCCCCATTCATCATCCCCATTCATCATCACCATCCGTCCTCCTCACCCATAACCCCCATCCACCATCCTTCATCCTCATCTGTCATCCTCATCCCCATTCATCATCACCATCCGTCCTCCTCACCCATAACCCCCATCCATCATCCTTCATCTTCATCTGTCATCCTCATCCCCATTCATCATCACCATCCGTCCTCCTCACCCATAACCCCCATCTGTCATCCTCATCCCCATTCATCATCCCCATTCATCATCACCATCCGTCCTCCTCACCCATAACCCCCATCCATCATCCTCATCCCCATCTGTCATCCTCATCCCCATTCATCATCACCATCCATCATCACCATCCGTCCTCCTCACCCATAACCCCCATCCACCATCCTTCATCCTCATCTGTCATCCTCATCCCCATTCATCATCACCATCCGTCCTCCTCACCCATAACCCCCATCCATCATCCTTCATCTTCATCCCCATCCATCATCACCATCCGTCCTCCTCACCCATAACCCCCATCCACCATCCTTCATCCTCATCTGTCATCCTCATCCCCATTCATCATCACCATCCGTCCTCCTCACCCATAACCCCCATCCATCATCCTTCATCCTTATCCCCATTCATCATCCCCATTCATCATCACCATCCGTCCTCCTCACCCATAACCCCCATCCACCATCCTTCATCCTCATCTGTCATCCTCATCCCCATTCATCATCACCATCCGTCCTCCTCACCCATAACCCCCATCCACCATCCTTCATCCTCATCTGTCATCCTCATCCCCATTCATCATCACCATCCGTCCTCCTCACCCATAACCCCCATCCATCATCCTTCATCCTCATCCCCATCCATCATCACCATCCGTCCTCCTCACCCATAACCCCCATCCACCATCCTTCATCCTCATCTGTCATCCTCATCCCCATTCATCATCCCCATCCGTCCTCCTCACCCATAACCCCCATCCATCATCCTTCATCCTCATCCCCATTCATCATCACCATCCATCATCACCATCCGTCCTCCTCACCCATAACCCCCATCCATCATCCTTCATCCTCATCCGTCCTCCTCACCCATAACCCCCATCCATCATCCTTCATCCTCATCCCCATCCATCATCACCATCCGTCCTCCTCACCCATAACCCCTATCCACCATCCTTCATCCTCATCTGTCATCCTCATCCCCATTCATCATCACCATCCGTCCTCCTCACCCATAACCCCCATCCATCATTCTTCATCCTTCATCCTCATCCCCATTCATCATCACTATCCGTCCCCCTCACCCATAACCCCCATCCACCATCCTTTATCCTCATCCTTCATCCTCATCCCCATTCATCATCACCATCCGTCCTCCTCACCCATAACCCCCATCCATCATCCTTCATCCTCATCTGTCATCCTCATCCCCATTCATCATCACCATCCGTCCTCCTCACCCATCATCTTCATCCTCATCCCCATCCGTCCTCCTCACCCATCACCCCCATCCATCATCTTCATTCTCATCCCCATCCGTCCTCCTCACCCATCACCCCCATCCATCATCTTTATTCTCATCCCCATCCGTCCTCCTCACCCATCACCCCCATCCATCATCTTTATTCTCATCCCCATCCGTCCTCCTCACCCATCACCCCCATCCATCATCTTCATTCTCATCCCCATCCGTCCTCCTCACCCATCACCCCCATCCATCATCTTCATTCTCATCCCCATCCGTCCTCCTCACCCATCACCCCCATCTATCATCTTCATTCTCATCCCCATCCATCCTCCTCATCCATCATTTTCATCCTCACCCATCACCCCATCCATCGTCATCATCCTCATCTGTCATCCTCATCCCCATCCATCATCACCATCCGTCCTCCTCACCCATCACCCCCATCCATCATCTTCATCCTCATCCATCATTTTCATCTTCACCCATCACCCCATCCATCATCTCCATCCATCGCCCCCATCCATCATCATCCTTCATCCATCACAATCATCCTCATCCGTCCTTCTCACCCATCACCCCCATCCATCATCTCCATCCGTCGCCCCCATCCATCATCATCCTTCATCCTCATCTGTCCTCCTCACCCATCACCCCCATCCATCATGCTCATCCGTCGTCTCCATCCATCCTCCTCATCCATCATACGTCCTCCTCATTTATCCTCCTCATCCATCATCTTCATCTGTCCTCCCCACCCATCATCCTCATCCATCGTCTTCATCCTCATCTGTCCTCCTCACCCATCACCCCCATACATCATCTCCATCCATCACCCCAATCTGTTGCCCTCATCCATCCTCCCCATCCATCATCCTCACCCATTATCTCCATCCGTCGCCCCATCCATCCTCCTCATCCATCATCCCATCATCTTTACCCATCCATCATCATCATCCGTCATCTTCACCCATCCTCCTCATGCATCATCCCCATCCATCATCCTCATCCATCCTCCCCACCCATCATCCTCATCCATCCTCCCCACCCATCATCCTCATCCATCGTCTTCATCCTCATCCGTCCTCCCCGTCCGTCACCCCCATCCGTGGTCTCCATCCATTATCCATCCTCCTCATCCATCTTCATCCGTCATCTTCATCAATCATCCCCATCCATCCTCCTCATCCATCCATCCTCCCCATCCATCCTCCCATCACCCATTATGAGGGGTTCCCACCATCCCTGTGCTGAGTTCCCGGGTCTGTACACCCGCTGTGCCCATTATGAGGGGTTCCCACCATCCCTGTGCTGAGTTCCCGGGTCTGTACACCCGCTGTGCCCATTATGAGGGGTTCCCACCATCCCTGTGCTGAGTTCCCGGGTCTGTACACCCGCTGTGCCCATTATGAGGGGTTCCCACCATTCCTGTGCTGAGTTCCCGGGTCTGTACACCCGCTGTGCCCATTATGAGGGGTTCTCACCATTCCTGTGCTGAGTTCTCGGGTCTGTACACCCGCTGTGCCCATTATGAGGGGTTCCTACCATCCCTGTGCTGAGTTCCCGGGTCTGTACACCCGCTGTGCCCATTATGAGGGGTTCCCACCATAACTGTGCTGAGTTCCTGGGTCTGTACACCCGCTGTGCCCATTATGAGGGGTTCCCACCATCCCTGTGCTGAGTTCCCGGGTCTGTACACCCGCTGTGCCCATTATGAGGGGTTCCCACCATCTCTGTGCTGAGTTCCCGGGTCTGTACACCCGCTGTGCCCATTATGAGGGGTTCTCACCATCCCTGTGCTGAGTTCCCGGGTCTGTACACCCGCTGTGCCCATTATGAGGGGTTCCCACCATCCCTGTGCTGAGTTCCCGGGTCTGTACACCCGCTGTGCCCATTATGAGGGGTTCCCACCATCCCTGTGCTGAGTTCCCGGGTCTGTACACCCGCTGTGCCCATTATGAGGGGTTCTCACCATCCCTGTGCTGAGTTCCCGGGTCTGTACACCCGCTGTGCCCATTATGAGGGGTTCCCACCATCCCTGTGCTGAGTTCCCGGGTCTGTACACCCGCTGTGCCCATTATGAGGGGTTCTCACCATCCCTGTGCTGAGTTCCCGGGTCTGTACACCCGCTGTGCCCATTATGAGGGGTTCCCACCATCCCTGTGCTGAGTTCCCGGGTCTGTACACCCGCTGTGCCCATTATGAGGGGTTCCCACCATCCCTGTGCTGAGTTCCCGGGTCTGTACACCCGCTGTGCCCATTATGAGGGGTTCTCACCATCCCTGTGCTGAGTTCCCGGGTCTGTACACCCGCTGTGCCCATTATGAGGGGTTCCCACCATCCCTGTGCTGAGTTCCCGGGTCTGTACACCCGCTGTGCCCATTATGAGGGGTTCCCACCATCCCTGTGCTGAGTTCCCGGGTCTGTACACCCGCTGTGCCCATTATGAGGGGTTCCCACCATCCCTGTGCTGAGTTCCCGGGTCTGTACACCCGCTGTGCCCATTATGAGGGGTTCCCACCATCCCTGTGCTGAGTTCCCGGGTCTGTACACCCGCTGTGCCCATTATGAGGGGTTCTCACCATCCCTGTGCTGAGTTCCCGGGTCTGTACACCCGCTGTGCCCATTATGAGGGGTTCCCACCATCCCTGTGCTGAGTTCCCGGGTCTGTACACCCGCTGTGCCCATTATGAGGGGTTCCCACCATCCCTGTGCTGAGTTCCCGGGTCTGTACACCCGCTGTGCCCATTATGAGGGGTTCCCACCATCCCTGTGCCGAGTTCCCGGGTCTGTACACCCGCTGTGCCCATTATGAGGGGTTCCCACCATCCCTGTGCTGAGTTCCCGGGTCTGTACACCCGCTGTGCCCATTATGAGGAGTTCTCACCATCCCTGTGCTGAGTTCCCGGGTCTGTACACCCGCTGTGCCCATTATGAGGGGTTCCCACCATCCCTGTGCTGAGTTCCCGGGTCTGTACACCCACTGTGCCCATTATGAGGGGTTCCCACCATCCCTGTGCTGAGTTCCCGGGTCTGTACACCCGCTGTGCCCATTATGAGGGGTTCTCACCATCCCTGTGCTGAGTTCCCGGGTCTGTACACCCGCTGTGCCCATTATGAGGGGTTCCCACCATCCCTGTGCTGTGTTCCCGGGTCTGTACACCCACTGTGCCCATTATGAGGGGTTCCCACCATCCCTGTGCTGAGTTCCCGGGTCTGTACACCCGCTGTGCCCATTATGAGGGGTTCTCACCATCCCTGTGCTGAGTTCCCGGGTCTGTACACCCGCTGTGCCCATTATGAGGGGTTCCCACCATCCCTGTGCTGAGTTCCCGGGTCTGTACACCCACTGTGCCCATTATGAGGGGTTCTCACCATCCCTGTGCTGAGTTCCCGGGTCTGTACACCCGCTGTGCCCATTATGAGGGGTTCCCACCATCCCTGTGCTGAGTTCCCGGGTCTGTACACCCGCTGTGCCCATTATGAGGGGTTCCCACCATCCCTGTGCTGAGTTCCTGGGTCTGTACACCCGCTGTGCCCATTATGAGGGGTTCTCACCATCCCTGTGCTGAGTTCTCGAGTCTGTACACCCGCTGTGCCCATTATGAGGGGTTCCCCCCATCCCTGTGCTGAGTTCTCGGGTCTGTACACCCGCTGTGCCCATTATGAGTGGTTCTCACCATCCCTGTGCTGAGTTCCCGGGTCTGTACACCCACTGTGCCCATTATGAGGAGTTCCCACCATCCCTGTGCTGAGTTCCCGGGTCTGTACACCCGCTGTGCCCATTATGAGGGGTTCTCACCATCCCTGTGCTGAGTTCCCGGGTCTGTACACCCGCTGTGCCCATTATGAGGGGTTCTCACCATCCCTGTGCTGAGTTCCCGGGTCTGTACACCCGCTGTGCCCATTATGAGTGGTTCCCACCCTCGTTGTGCTGAGTTCCCGGGTCTGTACACCCGCTGTGCCCATTATGAGAGGGTCCCACCATCCCTGTGCTGAGTTCCCGGGTCTGTACACCCGCTGTGCCCATTATGAGGGGTTCCCACCATCCCTGTGCTGAGTTCCCGGGTCTGTACACCCGCTGTGCCCATTATGAGGGGTTCCCACCATCCCTGTGCTGAGTTCTCGGGTCTGTACACCCGCTGTGCCCATTATGAGGGGTTCCCACCATCTCTGTGCTGAGTTCCCGGGTCTGTACACCCGCTGTGCCCATTATGAGGGGTTCCCACCATCCCTGTGCTGAGTTCTCGGGTCTGTACACCTGCTGTGCCCATTATGAGGGGTTCCCACCATCCCTGTGCCGAGTTCCCGGGTCTGTACACCCGCTGTGCCCATTATGAGGAGTTCCCACCATCTCTGTGCCGAGTTCCCGGGTCTGTACACCCGCTGTGCCCATTATGAGGGGTTCCCACCATCCCTGTGCTGAGTTCCCGGGTCTGTACACCCGCTGTGCCCATTATGAGGGGATCTCACCATCCCTGTGCTGAGTTCCCGGGTCTGTACACCCGCTGTGCCCATTATGAGGGGTTCCCACCATCTCTGTGCTGAGTTCCCGGGTCTGTACACCCGCTGTGCCCATTATGAGGGGTTCCCACCATCCCTGTGCTGAGTTCTCGGGTCTGTACACCCGCTGTGCCCATTATGAGGGGTTCCCACCATCTCTGTGCTGAGTTCCCGGGTCTGTACACCCGCTGTGCCCATTATGAGGGGTTCTCACCATCCCTGTGCTGAGTTCCCGGGTCTGTACACCCGCTGTGCCCATTATGAGGGGTTCCCACCATCCCTGTGCTGAGTTCCCGGGTCTGTACACCCGCTGTGCCCATTATGAGAGGTTCCCCCCATCCCTGTGCTGGAGTTCCCGGGTCTGTACACCCACTGTGCCCATTATGAGGGGTTCCCACCATCCCTGTGCTGAGTTCCCGGGTCTGTACACCCGCTGTGCCCATTATGAGGAGTTCCCACCATCTCTGTGCCGAGTTCCCGGGTCTGTACACCCGCTGTGCCCATTATGAGGGGTTCCCACCATCTCTGTGCCGAGTTCCCGGGTCTGTACACCTGCTGTGCCCATTATGAGGGGTTCTCACCATCCCTGTGCTGAGTTCCCGGGTCTGTACACCCGCTGTGCCCATTATGAGGGGTTCTCACCATCCCTGTCCTGAGTTCCCGGGTCTGTACACCCGCTGTGCCCATTATGAGGGGTTCTCACCATCCCTGTACTGAGTTCCGGGGTCTGTACACCCGCTGTGCCCATTATGAGGGGTTCCCACCATCCCTGTGCTGAGTTCCCGGGTCTGTACACCCGCTGTGCCCATTATGAGGGGTTCCCACCATCCCTGTGCTGAGTTCCCGGGTCTGTACACCCGCTGTGCCCATTATGAGGGGTTCCCACCATCCCTGTGCTGAGTTCCCGGGTCTGTACACCCGCTGTGCCCATTATGAGGGGTTCCCACCATCCCTGTGCTGAGTTCCCGGGTCTGTACACCCGCTGTGCCCATTATGAGGGGTTCTCACCATCCCTGTGCTGAGTTCCCGGGTCTGTACACCCGCTGTGCCCATTATGAGGGGTTCCCACCATCCCTGTGCTGAGTTCCCAGGTCTGTACACCTGCTGTGCCCATTATGAGAGGTTCTCACCATCCCTGTGCTGAGTTCCCGGGTCTGTACACCTGCTGTGCCCATTATGAGGGGTTCCCACCATCCCTGTGCTGAGTTCCCGGGTCTGTACACCTGCTGTGCCCATTATGAGGGGTTCCCACCATCCCTGTGCTGAGTTCCCGGGTCTGTACACCCGCTGTGCCCATTATGAGGGGTTCCCACCATCCCTGTGCTGAGTTCCCGGGTCTGTACACCCGCTGTGCCCATTATGAGGGGTTCTCACCATCCCTGTGCTGAGTTCCCGGGTCTGTACACCCGCTGTGCCCATTATGAGGGGTTCTCACCATCCCTGTGCTGAGTTCCTGGGTCTGTACACCCGCTGTGCCCATTATGAGGGGTTCCCACCATTCCTGTGCTGAGTTCCCGGGTCTGTACACCCGCTGTGCCCATTATGAGGGGTTCCCACCATCCCTGTGCTGAGTTCCCAGGTCTGTACACCCGCTGTGCCCACTATGAGGGGTTCCCACCATCCCTGTGCTGAGTTCCCGGGTCTGTACACCCGCTGTGCCCATTATGAGGGGTTAATTTTGTTTATTGAAAAATCTTACAAACAACAACTTATATACAATAAAACCATAATAAATAAATAAAACATATTTACAAAATAATTGAATGTGATAATACAAAACAAGAACATTATAAATGGTACAAACCAAATTTCGCACTACATAATCCCTATGGGAGAGCCAGACTAAGGAACATCACCGTCACCATGCATGTAGCCTTTTATCAAAAATATATTTCATGTTGAAAATCTAGGGGAGTGAAACAAGAATACAAAGAAAAGCCGCACACCCCGAGATCAACAGGCAGCAGCTACAGAGTCCTGATATTCCTCCACTCCCTTATCCAGGCCTCCTGCTGCCACCTGCCTTTCTCAAGACCCCGAATCTTCCCAACCTCACCCAGAATGTCCTGCACCACTACTTCGACAGGGAGGATTTTACCCCGTAAGGATACCTGACACCGTGCACTCCACGTGAAATAACGGACTACCAGACTAACTAAAAAAAGTGTTTCCAAATCATAATCCCGACGAGTCTGGAATGCCCCATACACCCACTCTGCATAACTCATATGGGGGAGGAAGGGTATACTCAGAGCCCTCCCAACCCTCTTGTACACCTCTATATTAAAAGGGCATTGAAGTAGAAAGTGATCCATGGACTCCACCACTCCTCCACACTCCACTCTTGGGCAGCCCCGATCACTCATGGAAAGAAACTTCAAGTTGCCCTTCACATATAGTTTTCCATGAAAGGCAAGCCAAGCCTGATCCCTAAACTTCATTGGGATGCTCTCCAAATTAATCAATCGCAAACCCACCCCCAAAACCAGGCTTGGGCAATCCCTCAAGGCCAGTGGCTCGCAAAAAGCAGAGCTCATGATCCGCTTCTCAAGAAGTTTCCTTGAAAGAGATTTGACTTCTCCTGCTGTTACTTGCCACTGCCGAAGCATTTTCAAACACGGGGCAACATAAGCCGGGAGCTGTTCATGCTTGACCCTCAGGCTTTTCACTGGCCCACCATTTTCCCAGTCTCGCAGAAAGGGCCTAAACCAGGACTGGAAAATACCAACCCACCCAGGCCGTCTCTCTGCCAACATGTTACCAACATTGTACTTCACAAACATCAGAGAGAAAAAGACTACAGGGTTGACCATCCCTAGACCACCCTCCCGCCTAGGAAGGTAAGTCACATTCCTTTTGACAAGGTTTATTCTGTTCCCCCATAACAGCTGGAAGAAACAACTATAGATCCTGGTATAGAGAGAAACTGGCAAAACGCAAACAAAACGGACATACAGAAAAATCGGAATCAGGTAAGTCTTGATCAGATCAACCTTTTCCCTCAAGGAAAGCTGCCAACCTTTCCAGCTTGCCACCTTGGCATCGGCATTCTCCAGCCTGTTCACCCAATTTGCATGACCATAGTCACCTGGGCCGAATTCAATGCCTAGAACTCGAATTTTTTGTTGGGGCTCCGGGAAGTCATCCGGGAGAACAAAGCTCTCCCCTTCCACACCCATCCAGAAAGCTTCACACTTGTCCGGGTGACCTTTAAACCAGATGCCTCTGCATACTGCCCTATCACTGAGACCACCTCCTGCGCCTCCGCAGTCCCAGAGATAAAAACAGAAACATCATCAGCATAGGCCACAACCTTCAAAGGAGGCTCACCAGCGATGCCCAAAGGTACCCCACACAATGGTCCACTCTCTAGCCTTCTAATGAAGGGGTCGATTGCAAACACATATAGCAGAGGACTCAATGGACACCCCTGACGCACACCCGAGCCGACCGCAAAGGGCTGCCCGACCCAACCATTAACCAGAGGAAAGCTTTCAGCCCCTTTGTACAAAATCTTGAGCCAATCCATGAAACCCCCCTCCAGGCCATATTTGTCAAGAAGGAGCCACAAGTACTCATGAGTAACCCGATCAATTGCCTTAGCCTGATCCAATGTCAGCAAAAATTTACCCCAACCAGCAGCCCTACAACGCTCCAAGGCCTCCCGGACAGCTAACACTGCTGAGAAAGTGCTTCTACCTTGGACCGAACAGTGCTGGTGGCGGGATAACAAACTGCCTGCAACTGGTGATAATCGCCAGAAGAAAATCTTTGCCAGTATCTTTCTATCGACATTAAGAAGGCTAATTGGGCGTCAATTCCCAATCATGGAAGGATCTTTACCCTTTGACAGAAGGATCACTGCAGATTGCCTCATGGAGGGAGGGAGAGAACCCTCATTCAAACAGCCATTAAAAACCTCCGCAAGGTAGGGAGCCAGGATCGTTTTAAAACATTTATAGAACTCGGCTGTCAAACCATCTGGCCCTGGAGTTTTCTTGATGGCTAGTTTATCAATAGCCTGAATTACCTCATCTGCAGTGATTTCATCTGTCAAATTCATCAAAGGAACATTACTTTCCAGTCCTGGTGTAGAGTCCAAAAAACCCAACATCCTTGTCCGATCAAGGTTCCTTCCTCCCAGGAGATCGGCATAGTATGACCTGACAACCTCCAGGATCCCTGACCTAGACTTCGTCAGAGAGCCCGTACTGTCCCTCAGGCCATTGACCGTCTTAACTGCTACGCTCTGTTTACAGTTCTGGTAAGGGTCAGGAGAATGGTATTTCCCATAATCCCTCTCCTGAACCAAAGAGGCGTGCCGGTCATATTGATGTCTCCTAAGGAGGAGCTTCACCTCAGAGATCGCCCCTGAATCTCCTCCATTCGAAACAAGGCGGTCAAGTTTCCTCCGCAAACGCTGGTAGGTGATATACTTATCTTGCTGCTTCTTTCTTCCTATGGCCTTGAAAAGCCCAACAGTCCGCTGTTTAACAAGCTCCCACCATTCTGGCTTGCTGTTGCAAAAGTCTAGGATCGTTACCTGTGCTTGAAAAAAATCCTCAAAGGATTGTCTTACTCTCTCGTCTTCCAGGAGGGCCGAATTCAATCTCCAGATACCCCTCCCCCTAGGTGGCATGTCTGGGGCATTCAGAGTCACAGATAGAATACAGTGATCAGAAAACCCCACTGCCCGACACACAGGTGCCGAAAAAGCGGAGTCTCCCTTTAAAAAAAAAACCTATCTATCCTACTCTGACTACTACCTCGCTGAAAAGTGAACCCCGTGCTGTCTGGGCAGCGCTTAATGTGCGCATCTACCAGACCTGCTTCCCTAACTATCGCATTAAGAAAAAGGGTGTCATAGCCCAGCTTATCTCTGAAACCTCTCCTGTCTTTAGACCTAGTAATGGTGTTGAAATCACCTCCAAAGATAACCTGCTGGGCCGTAAAAAGAAAAGGCTTAATCTTTGTAAAGAGGCATTTCCTGTCCCACTTCGTCTGGGGACCATAGATGTTAATCAGGCGCAAGTCCTGCCCCTTCACAGAGACGTCTAAGACCATGCATCTCCCTATCTCTACCTCAATTACCCGTCGGCACGTTACCATACCAGAAAAAAGGACTGCAACTCCGCTGTAAGGCTCGGCCGCAAGAGACCAAAATGAGGGCCCACGTCTCCACTCCTTCTTTGCCAGATGTATATCGGCCAGACTACTCAGATGGGTTTCTTGCAAAAACAAAATGTCAGCATCAAACTCACTGAGCAAAAATAAGGCCATATGACGAGCACTTACTGATCTTAAGCTGGCAACATTAATGTTTGCCACTTTTAACGGAGTGGGAACTGCCATTAGGGTAGTTGAGGCAGCCGTTTCTTAGCCTGACTACTCCCTCTTCCTGGAGAACCAGCGCGCTTTGTTGCACCCTGGCACTCATCCTCCATAGAGGATGCAGAACTGAATGAGTCCCATTCATCATCATCATCATCAGCATCATCATCATCATCATCAGACAGGACCTTAAACTTATTTTCTAAAGGCAAAAATTTAGGATTTAAGGTAACTGAACCCCCTTTTTTCCTTCTTTTGCCCCTCCTCCTCCTATCCTCCAACCATTCCATATCATCCTTAGACAAACCAGACTCAACAGCCTCCCCACCCCCATCCTCCCCTTCACCCCCCACCCCCCCACTCCCCCTTCCCTTATCTACCACCAGGCCAGCCTCTCCACCATCCACCCCACTCCTCTGCACCCCACGATCCTTAATAGGAACCCTGCAGCGTCGGGGGAGGGGGGTTGGCACCACACCTGATGCACCTGCCTCAGCACCTCTTGCTGCCTCTGCAATTTTAGAAGACACAGACACAGAAGGATTGGACACATTTTTGGCAACCGATACCTTACCTACAGAAGACATGGGCACACTAGGTAAACGCACAGACTGGGGAGACACAGACACATTAGGTATTGGCACAGACTGGGGCACCACAGATTGGGGAGACACATTGGGTATTGACACAGACTCAGATGGACTCACAGACACCCCAGCTGCTGAGCTCCGAGCATCCTCCATGTTCATGCGGAAGAACTCTCTCATGAGCTCAGGATTGTTGTGCATTGCCTCAGGACACTGACTGTAAGGATGTCCCACCGCATTGCACAGATTGCACCTGATGATATTACAATCCTTCGCCAAATGTCCTATACCCTGACACAGAGAGCACTTCATCACTGGACAGGAGGATGCGAGATGTCCTTTATCTCCACACTTATTGCAGAGCTTTGGCTGGCCTGGATAGAAGATGGTCAGCCTGTCCCTCCCCAGGAAAGCTGAGGATGGCAGATGCTGGACAACATTATCAACAACTTTTAATTTTAGCTGCACAGACCATCCCCCCGTCCATATTCCCCGATCGTCCACAATCTTTTTTAGGGGGCTCAGGACGTCTCCATACCTCCTCAACCATACAGATAAATCCCCTTGTGGTATGGATTCATTGCGGACCAAAATTGTGACCATTTTAATGAGGGGCTGGCGTGACACAAGCTTTGGGATGAGCCCTTTCCAGTCCGGCAGGCCCCTACACACGTGTTCATACTTCTCCCAAAATATGTCCAAAGATTCCGGACGGATAAAGGACAAATCATATTCATAGGAACCTGCCGGACTGATCAGGGCAAAGATATCTGTGGGTGTAAACCCCATCTGTAGGATCTTATCCACCACTGTCCTCCTATGTGGGGGGATTCCACTGCCTTCCCATTTTAACTGCACAACATTCCTCCTTTTAAACATGGAGGAAGATAAAACATTTTCATGCTCCCTCCCTGCTTGCTGCCCCTTCCCAGATCTTGTAGCAGCAACACCAGCATAAGTTTTTCTTATACCAGCAACATTTGCAGTCTTGTCCTTAGACACAATCAAACCTGCTGGCAGAGAGTCTGAATCAGCTGGGATAGCAGTCTTCTGATTAGAGGCAGCACCCTCCCCCTCCCCCGAGCACATGGTTTCTTTTCTGGGATCAATCACAGTCACGGCTGCTGCAGACTCCTGGAAAGTTGTAGCATTACTGCACTCAGCATCTCCTCCACCATTCACAGGAACAGCCGCTGTGCCTGGTCCAGGCAAAGTCTCTGTATTGTCCATGGACCTCTCTGCAGACTGAAGCTGACAGTTATTAGCAGATGTTATTACATGCTGTGTATTGTCTATGGGTCTGGGCTGACTGCCTGCAGCACTACAACCCTCAGCAAGCACATTGCCATTAAAGTTCACACC
>JBBGZY010003706.1:0-60532 GCA_037952925.1 Lithobates clamitans
CTACACCCTACTGTACCCTACATCCTACACTACACCCTACTACACCCTACTGTATCCTACTACACCCTACACTACACCCTACACTACACCCTACACTACACCCTACACCACACCCTACACTACACCCTACTACACCCTACACTCCACCCTACACTACACCCTACTACACCCTACACTACACCCTACTACACCCTACACTACACCCTACACTACACCCTACACTACACCCTACACCCTACTACACCCTACACTATACCCTACAACACCCTACACTACACCCTACACTATACCCTACTACACCCTACACTACACCCTACCACACCCTACACTACACCCTACTGTACCCTACACTACACCCTACTACACCCTACACTACACACTACTACACCTACACTACACACTACACTACACCCTACTGTACCCTACTACACCCTACACTACACCCTACTGTACCCTAATACACCCTACACTACACACTACACTACACCCTACTGTACCCTACACTACACCCTACTACACCCTACACTACACACTACACTACACCCTACACTACACCCTACTGTACCCTACACTACACCCTACTACACCCTACACTACACACTACACTACACACTACACTACACCCTACACTACACACTACTACACCCTACACTACACCCTACACTACACCCTACACTACACTACACCCTACTGTACCCTACTGTACCCTACTGTACCCTACTGTACCCTACACTACACCCTACACTACACCCTAATGTAACATACACTACACCCTACACTACACCCTACTGTACCCTACACTACACACTACACTACACACTACACTACACCCTACTGTACCCTACACTACACCCTACTACACCCTACACTACACACTACACCCTACTACACCCTACACTATACCCTACAACACCCTACACTACACCCTACACTATACCCTACTACACCCTACACTACACCCTACTACACCCTACACTACACCCTACTGTACCCTACACTACACCCTACTACACCCTACACTACACACTACTACACCCTACACTACACACTACACTACACCCTACTGTACCCTACTACACCCTACACTACACCCTACTGTACCCTAATACACCCTACACTACACACTACACTACACCCTACTGTACCCTACACTACACCCTACTACACCCTACACTACACACTACACTACACCCTACACAAGACCCTACTGTACCCTACACTACACCCTACTACACCCTACACTACACACTACACTACACACTACACTACACCCTACACTACACACTACTACACCCTACTACACCCTACACTACACCCTACACTACACTACACCCTACTGTACCCTACTGTACCCTACTGTACCCTACACTACACCCTACACTAAACCCTAATGTAACATACACTACACCCTACACTACACCCTACTGTACCCTACACTACACACTACACTACACTACACCCTACTGTACCCTACACTACACCCTACTGTACCCTACACTACACACTACAATACACCCTACACTACACCCTACAATACACCCTACACTACACCCTACTGTACCCTACTGTACCCTACACTTCACCCTACTGTACCCTACACTATACACTACAATACACCCTACACTACACCCTAATGTAACATACACTACACCCTACACTACACCCTACTGTACCCTACACTACACACTACACTACACACTACACTACACCCTACTGTACCCTACACTACACCCTACTGTACCCTACACTACACACTACAATACACCCTACACTACACCCTACAATACACCCTACACTACACCCTACTGTACCCTACTGTACCCTACACTTCACCCTACTGTACCCTACACTATACACTACAATACACCCTACACTACACCCTGCAATACACCCTACACTACACCCTACACTACACCCTCCTATATACACCCTACACTACACCCTACACTACACCCTACTGTACCCTACACTACACTACACTACACCCTACTGTATCCTACACTACACCCTACACTACACTACATCCTACACTACACCCTACACTACACCCTACACTACACTACACCCTACACTACACTACATCCTACACTACACTCTACACTACACTACACCCTACTGTACCCTACACTACACCCTACACTACACTACACTACACTACACCCTACTGTACCCTACACTACACCCTACACTACACACTACACTACACCCTACACTACACCCTACACTACACCCTACACTACACACTACTACACCCTACTACACCCTATACTACACACTACACTACACTACACCCTACTGTACCCTACACTACACCCTACTGTACCCTACACTACACCCTACTACACCCTACACTACACCCTACACTACACTACACACTACTGTACCCTACACTACACCCTACACTACACCCTACTGTACCCTACACTACACACTACAATACACCCTACACTACACCCTACACTACACCCTACATACACCCTACACTACACCCTACATACACCCTACTACACCCTACTATACCCTACACTACAGCCTACACTACACCCTACACTACACCCTACACTATACCCTGTAAAACAACAGGCCCTGGTACTTACTTTTCTGGCAGCTCTTGCGTTGAAACACTTCTCCCTGGTTGCAGTAGGTATGTCACACTCCATGTGGGTTGAATACCTGCTACCCCACCACACTAAGTGGTTCCTCCCACCAGCTTGTACATTACTACAAGATACATAATGGGAAGAACCACAGCATATAGCGGGGTAGCAGATATTAAACCCATCTGAAGTTAGGGATACCTGCTCCAACCAGGGAGAAACATGGGCTGCTGGAAGTTGAGTATGTGCCCCCCTCCTATGGGCTCCTGGAAAGGTGACTATGTGGCCCCCTCCTATGGGCTGCTAGAAAAGCTACTATATTGGCTCCCTCCTATAGGCTCCTGGAAGGTGATTATATGGCCCCCTCCTATAGGCTCCTAGAAAGTGACTATATAGGCCCCTCCTATAGGCTCCTGGAAGGTGACTATATGGCCCCCTCCTATGGGCTCCTGGAAGGTGATTATATGGCCCCCTCCTATGGGCTCCTGGAAGGTGATTATATGGCCCCCTCCTACGGGCTCCTAGAAGGTGATTATATGGCCCCCTCCTATGGGCTCCTGGAAGGTGACTATATGGCCCCCTCCTATGGGCTCCTGGAAGGTGACTATATGGCCCCCTCCTATGGGCTCCTGGAAGGTGATTATATGGCCCCCTCCGATGGGCTCCTGGAAGGTGATTATATGGCCCCCTCCTATGGGCTCCTGGAAGGTGATTATATGGCCCCCACCTATGGGCTCCTGGAAGGTGATTATATGGCCCCCTCCTATGGGCTCCTGGAAGGTGATTATATGGCTCCCTCCTATGGGCTCCTGGAAGGTGATTATATGGCTCCCTCCTATGGGCTCCGGGAAGGTGATTATATGCCCCCCTCCTATGGGCTCCTGGAAGGTGATTATATGGCCCCCTCCTATGGGCTCCTAGAAGGTGATTATATGGCCCCCTCCTATGGGCTCCTGGAAGGGGACTATATGGCTCCCTCCTATGGGCTCCGGGAAGGTGATTATATGGCCCCCTCCTATGGGCTCTTAGAAGGTGACTATATGGCCCCCTCCTATGGGCTCCTGGAAGGTGATTATATGGCCCCCTCCTATGGGCTCCTGGAAGGTGATTATATGGCCCCCTCCTATGGGCTCCTGGAAGGTGATTATATGGCCCCCTCCTATGGGCTCCTGGAAGGTGATTATATGGCTCCCTCCTATGGGCTCCTGGAAGGTGATTATATGGCTCCCTCCTATGGGCTCCGGGAAGGTGATTATATGCCCCCCTCCTATGGGCTCCTGGAAGGTGATTATATGGCCCCCTCCTATGGGCTCCTAGAAGGTGATTATATGGCCCCCTCCTATGGGCTCCTAGAAGGTGATTATATGGCTCCCTCCTATGGGCTCCTGGAAGGTGATTATATGGCTCCCTCCTATGGGCTCCTAGAAGGTGATTATATGGCCCCGTCCTATGGGCTATTGGAAGGTGATTATATGGCTCCCTCCTATGGGCTATTGGAAGGTGATTATATGGCCCCCTCCTATGGGCTCCTGGAAGGTGACTATATGGCCCCCTCCTATAGGCTCCTGAAAGATGATTATATGGCTCCCTCCTATGGGTTCCTGGAAGGTGATTATATGGCCCCCTCCTATAGGCTCCTGAAAGGTGATTATATGGCTCCCTCCTATGGGCTCCTGGAAGGTGATTATATGCCCACCTCCTATAGGCTCCTGGAAGGTGATTATATGGCTCCCTCCTATGGGTTCCTGGAAGGTGATTATTTGGCTCCCTCCTATGGGCTCCTGGAAGGTGATTATATGGCCCCCTCCTATGGGCTCCTGGAAGGTGATTATATGCCCCCCTCCTATAGGCTCCTGGAAGGTGATTATTTGGCTCCCTCCTATGGGCTCCTGGAAGGTGATTATATGGCCCCTCTCCTATGGGCTCCTGGAAGGTGATTATATGGCCCCCTCCTATGGGCTCCTGGAGGGTGATTATATGGCTCCCTCCTATGGGTTCCCGGAAGGTGATTATATGGCTCCCTCCTATGGGCTCCTGGAAGGTGATTATATGGCCTCCTCCTATGGGCTCCGGGAAGGTGATTATATGGCCCCCTCCTATGGGCTCCTGGAAGGTGATTATATGCTCCCTCCTATGGACTCCTCGAAGGCGATTATATGGCCCCCTCCTATGGGCTCCTGGAAGGGGACTATATGGCTCCCTCCTATGGGCTCCGGGAAGGTGATTATATGGCCCCCTCCTATGGTCTCCTAGAAGGTGACTATATGGCCCCCTCCTATGGGCTCCTGGAAGGTGATTATATGGCCCCCTCCTATGGGCTCCTGGAAGGTGATTATATGGCCCCCTCCTATGGGCTCCTGGAAGGTGATTATATGGCCCCCTCCTATGGGCTCCTGGAAGGTGATTATATGGCCCCCTCCTATGGGCTCCTGGAAGGTGATTATATGGCTCCCTCCTATGGGCTCCTAGAAGGTGATTATATGGCCCCCTCCTATGGGCTCCTAGAAGGTGATTATATGGCTCCCTCCTATGGGCTCCTGGAAGGTGATTATATGGCTCCCTCCTATGGGCTCCTAGAAGGTGATTATATGGCTCCCTCCTATGGGCTCCTGGAAGGTGATTATATGGCTCCCTCCTATGGGCTCCTAGAAGGTGATTATATGGCCCCGTCCTATGGCCTATTGGAAGGTGATTATATGGCTCCCTCCTATGGGCTATTGGAAGGTGATTATATGGCCCCCTCCTATGGGCTCCTGGAAGGTGACTATATGGCCCCCTCCTATAGGCTCCTGAAAGGTGATTATATGGCTCCCTCCTATGGGTTCCTGGAAGGTGATTATATGGCCCCCTCCTATAGGCTCCTGAAAGGTGATTATATGGCTCCCTCCTATGGGCTCCTGGAAGGTGATTATTTGGCTCCCTCCTATGGGCTCCTGGAAGGTGATTATATGGCCCCCTCCTATGGGCTCCTGGAAGGTGATTATATGCCCCCCTCCTATAGGCTCCTGGAAGGTGATTATTTGGCTCCCTCCTATGGGCTCCTGGAAGGTGATTATATGGCCCCCCTCCTATGGGCTCCTGAAAGGTGATTATATGGCCCCCTCCTATGGGCTCCTGGAAGGTGATTATATGGCTCCCTCCTATGGGTTCCCAGAAGGTGATTATATGGCTCCCTCCTATGGGCTCCTGGAAGGTGATTATATGGCCTCCTCCTATGGGCTCCGGGAAGGTGATTATATGGCCCCCTCCTATGGGCTCCTGGAAGGTGATTATATGCTCCCTCCTATGGACTCCTGGAAGGTGATTATATGGCCCCCTCCTATGGGCTCCTGGATGGTGATTATATGCTCCCTCCTATGGACTCCTGGAAGGTGATTATATGCTCCCTCCTATGGGCTCCTGGAAGGTGATTATATGGCTCCCTCCTATGGGTTCCTGGAAGGTGATTATATGGCTCCCTCCTATGGGTTCCTGGAAGGTGATTATATGGCTCCCTCCTATGGGCTCCTGGAAGGTGATTATATGCCCCCCTCCTATAGGCTCCTGGAAGGTGATTATATGGCCCCCCTCCTATGGGCTCCTGGAAGGTGATTATATGGCCCCCTCCTATGGGCTCCTGGAAGGTGATTATATGGCTCCCTCCTATGGGCTCCTGGAAGGTGATTATATGGCCCCCCTCCTATGGGCTCCTGGAAGGTGATTATATGGCTCCCTTCTATGGGCTCCTGGAAGGTGATTATATGGCTCCCTCCTATGGGTTCCTGGAAGGTGATTATATGGCTCCCTCCTATGGGCTCCTGGAAGGTGATTATATGGCCCCCCTCCTATGGGCTCCTGGAAGGTGATTATATGGCTCCCTCCTATGGGCTCCTGGAAGGTGATTATTTGGCTCCCTCCTATGGGTTCCTGGAAGGTGATTATATGGCTCCCTCCTATGGGCTCCTGGAAGGTGATTATATGGCCTCCTCCTATGGGCTCCGGGAAGGTGATTATATGGCCCCCTCCTATGGGCTCCTGGAAGGTGATTATATGCTCCCTCCTATGGACTCCTGGAAGGTGATTATATGGCCCCCTCCTATGGGCTCCTGGAAGGTGACTATATGGACCCTCCCTTTACAGGGTGTTCTTTGAGTATAAGAGACCCTGCAGTGACGGAGTGCCATTGAGGAGGAATTGGCCTAAAGATATATCTTGGGATTGGCCTTCAATCACCCCTTCACATGACCAATGTCATCTCCTCCATCCAATAACCACCGGCTGTCAGTTCCCACTTATGGATTACCAGTCACAATAGAGCAGATTACAATAAGAGGCCGGGACTGGCCGAGGTCGGCTCTCTGGAGTCAGACAGTCCGGGATTTCATGTTTTTCATTGTAGAAATGAAGGTGGAAGGGGATTTGGTCTCATTCGGTGTTGATGCGTTAATTGTAAATCTGGCAGATTTGTGAAGCTGTTCCTCACTCCTATGGAAGTCGGAAGATTTAGAGAGCGGTGGTGGCAGGTCGCCCCTCTGGGGCTGGGCCATTTGTCACCTGTACTCTGTCCTTCCTGGCAGGTCCCTGAGGAGTCATAATAGAAAGTCCCATTTCCAATCCATCATCCAGGAGCTTGTTAGCGGATATTATACATCAATGGAGGGAACATTCGTTTATGGCCCTTCAGAGCTCCGGCCGCTGACCTTGTGGGCAGTAAAACTCTTCAGATGACACTTGTAAGTTTGATGGCCTCATTGTTCTCTCTGCGTCAGAGGCTGGTCAGAGCTCCAGGAGATCCATCACCATTCATTGTGAAGACAGCCGCTGCCTGATTTCCCCATTACCTCTCCATTACAGGCGGATCACCGGCAGGAGGTCTCTTCATCCTCTTCCCGGCCTTCATTCTTCACACTGAGTCCTCCTGTGTGTGTCACTCTCCGCCATCACTTATCAGCCGTAACCCCATCCAACAGATATGGGCCCAACCAATAACGAAGTGCAAAGAGGTGCCCTAAGCTGCAACTCAGACTTCTCCTGAAGCTTTGATTGCAGTGGGTGTTACATAGTAGGCGGGGCTGAAAAAGACACAAGTCCATCAAGTCCAACCTATGTGTGTGATTATGTGTCAGTATTACATTGTATATCTCTGTATGTTGCGGTCATTCAGGTGATTATCTAATAGTTTCTTGAAGCTATCAATGCTCCCAGCTGAGACCACCCTACAGTCACACATCATCCCTACAGTCACATCATCCCTACAGTCACACATCATCCCTACAGTCACACACCATCCCTACAGTCACACATCATCCCTACAGTCACACTTCATCCCTACAGTCACACTTCATCCCTACAGTCACACTTCATCCCTACAGTCACACTTCATCCCTACAGTCACACTTCATCCCTACAGTCACACCCCATCCCTACAGTCACACAACATCCCTACAGTCACACCTCATCCCTACAGTCACACACCATCCCTACAGTCACACCATCCCTACAGTCACACCCCATCCCTACAGTCACACATCATCCCTACAGTCACACACCATCCCTACAGTCACACCATCCCTACAGTCACACCATCCCTACAGTCACACATCATCCCTACAGTCACACCCCATCCCTACAGTCACACATCATCCCTACAGTCACACCATCCCTACAGTCACACCATCCCTACAGTCACACATCATCCCTACAGTCACATCATCATCCCTACAGTCACACACCATCCCTACAGTCACACCATCCCTACAGTCACATCATCCCTACAGTCACATCATCCCTACAGTCACATCATCCCTTCAGTCACATCATCCCTACAGTCACACACCATCCCTACAGTCACACATCATCCCTACAGTCACATCATCCCTACAGTCACATCATCCCTACAGTCACACACCATCCCTACAGTCACATCATCATCCCTACAGTCACACATCATCCCTACAGTCACACATCATCCCTACAGTCACACATCATCCCTACAGTCACATCATCATCCCTACAGTCACACACCATCCCTACAGTCACACGCCATCCCTACAGTCACATCATCCCTACAGTCACACATCATCCCTACAGTCACACACAGAGGTGGGAACAGTATTATTGGGGTTGTTTCTCTCCCACATAGTAATGACTCTGATGTCGTAGTGAGTGGTCGGTACTTTTATCGGCTTGGATTTGACATCAGACTTCAGTCTGCATGGAGTGTGTATGGTCTGTGTCTGCATGGAGTGTGTATGGCCTGCGTCTGCATGGAGTGTGTATGGCCTGCGTCTGCATGGAGTGTGTATGGCCTGTGTCTGCATGGAGTGTGTATGGCCTGTGTCTGCATGGAGTGTGTATGGCCTGTGTCTGCATGGAGTGTGTATGGCCTGTGTCTGCATGGAGTGTGTATGGCCTGCGTCTGCATGGAGTGTGTATGGCCTGTGTCTGCATGGAGTGTGTATGGCCTGCGTCTGCACGGAGTGTGTATGGCCTGTGTCCGCATGGAGTGTGTATGGCCTGTGTCTGCATGGAGTGTGTATGGCCTGCATCTGCATGGAGTGTGTATGGTCTGTGTCTGAATGGAGTGTGTATGACCTGTGTCTGCATGGAGTGTGTATGGCCTGTGTCTGCATGGAGTGTGTATGGCCTGTGTCTGCATGGAGTGTGTATGGCCTGTGTCTGCATGGAGTGTGTATGGCCCGTGTCTGCATGAAGTGTGTATGGCCCGTGTCTGCATGAAGTGTGTATGGCCTGTGTCTGCATGGAGTGTGTATGACCTGTGTCTGCATGGAGTGTGTATGGCCTGTGTCTGCATGGAGTGTGTATGGCCTGTGTCTGCATGGAGTGTGTATGGTCTGTGTCTGCATGGAGTGTGTATGGCCTGTGTCTGCATGGAGTGTGTATGGTCTGTGTCTGCATGGAGTGTGTATGGCTTGTGTCTGCATGGAGTGTGTATGGTCTGTGTCTGCATGGAGTGCGTATGGCCTGTGTCTGCATGGAGTGTGTATGGCCCGTGTCTGCATGGAGTGTGTATGGCCTGTGTCTGCATGGAGTGTGTATGGCCCGTGTCTGCATGGAGTGTGTATGGCCCGTGTCTGCATGGAGTGTGTATGGTCTGTGTCTGCATGGAGTGTGTATGGCCTGTGTCTGCATGGAGCGTGTATGGCCTGTGTCTGCATGGAGTGTGTATGGCCCGTGTCTGCATGGAGTGTGTATGGCCTGTGTCTGCATGGAGTGTGTATGGCCTGTGTCTGCATGGAGTGTGTATGGCCTGTGTCTGCATGGAGTGTATATGGTCTGTGTCTGCATGGAGTGTGTATGGCCTGTGTCTGCATGGAGTGTGTATGGCCCGTGTCTGGATACAGAGAAGCCTCCTGCTGGTAGATTGCCCGTTGCGGGTCGGTGTGACCGGCAGGATGAGGAGCTCTTCTATTGGCTGGGTGGAGGAATCAGTCAGCTCTATGGAAGGTTTTCACCTGGTTATATGGAAACGTTTGCTGTGTGTCGGACGATCGAGGGGGGGAGGGGCTGACATTCATTAGAGAATAGAAGAGATCTGCTGCTTGTTTCTTTGTTTCCATCCAGCAGGAAAAACAAAATACTCTTGTAGTGCCCCCCCAACTTTCCCCCACACTTCAAGGGTTAACCCCCCTTAACCACATGAGGACCGGAAGGTTTTACCCCCCTTTAATGACCAGGCCATTTTTCATCTCTTTAACTGACAATTGCGCGGTCGTGCGACGTTGTACACAAACAAAATTGACGTCATTTTTTCCCGCAAATAGTAGAGATTTCTTTTGGTGGTGTTTGATCACCTCCGCGGTTTTTATTTTTTGCGCTATTAACAAAAAAGAGCGACAATTAAAAAAAAAAAATACTATAGAAAACGAATTTCTTCCTCGGTTTAGGCCGATATGTAAATAATATTCTTCTACATATTTTTGGTAAAAAATCGCAATAAGTGAATTTTGATTGGTTTGCGTTATCACGTCTACAAACTACGGGACAGATTTTGGGACTTTTTTTTAATTATAGTTTTTACTGGTAATGGCGGTGATCTGCGATTTTTAGCAGGACTGCGACATTGCGGCGGACAAATCCGACCCCAAATGACACTTTTTGGGGACCAGTGACATTATTACATTGATCAGTGCTATAAAAATTCACTGATCGATGTACAAACGTCACTGGCAGGGAAGGGGTTAACAGTAGGGGGGCGATCAAGGGGTTAACTGTGTCCCCTGGGTGTGTTCTCACTGTAGGGGGGAGGAGCTACCAGGGACACGACAGAGATCACCGGGGACAGAAGATCTCTGTCATGCCCCCTGTCAGAACGGGGATCCGCTGGTTTACAGATCCCCATCCTGCCTCTGTACCAGGCGATCGCGGGTCACCGGCAGACATCGAGTCCGCCCGCCCGCAACTGCGCCTCCGACGTACAGAGATTCACGCAGGAGAGCCGACCCGCCGCCGTATAATGACAGCGGCTGGTCAGCAAGTGGTTAAAGCCATAATAAGCCCCAAATCAACATTTATTATATTGCAGCTCCCCAGTTCTTAGATGTGACGGCTGCATTCGTTTTCTTTCTTCTATTTTCATCTGGTGATCCTGCCAGTAAGTCTGTTGGTTTTCAACAGAACAAGCTCTGTTGCAGTTACAGGGATGAGACAAACCATTTACCACTGACAGGGGTGCTTACACTCCACACAAGTTTTTCCTTTTTAGTTATACTTTAAGTGAAGGTGGGAGGAAAGTGTCAGAGGATCGGGCGGCTTGTATCCTATCAGAGGAAGAAATGGAAGCCAGTCACCAGATCCTCCTCTAGGTTCCTCCTGGTGTTGTCACTCCACCAGTTCCTCCAGAGGAAGCCCATAACTTCCTCCTTTCTCCTCTGGGGGGCGCCCATGTCTCTCTTTTCATTGGCCTGGGGGGGGGGGACTCCAGCAGCTTGAATGACCTCTACTCCCTCCCCTCCCCCTGTGGGATGATTCAAGTTCTCAGATGGTCCTTCATAAGCCGGCTGAATGTCAATCAACGCAAACCCCGCCTCCGTCATTCTAATTATTACATCCAAGTATATCTAAAGAGGAAACCTTCATTGGGGAGATTCCTCTTCACTTCCTGTCCTGTAGACTCAACAGGAAGTTGAGAGGATATCCTTCCAATGAGAGGGAAATCCCCTCTTAGGCCTCCTTCATTGTCCGGGGGGACTGTGAAAACAGTTGGTTGAGCCCCCTGACCGCCCACCTGTCTGGGATGTCTACATGATCGGGATTGGTCAGCTTCTTCCCTGGCCACAGCAGACAGGGAATGACAGGAATGTCATATACATCATTTCCGGGTTCATCCACCAGGGGGCAGATCAGAGAATTGATATTTCGAGGGCCACAGGAGGCCCAGTATACATCATGGGGGAGGCAGGGTAATACCTTCGGGGTGGGGGTGAAATTGACTGACTAGCTTTGAAGTCACCTTGAAGGTTCACAAAAAGCTGATGGGAAGCCCCCCCCCCCCCCGGAACACTGACAGATCTAGCAGGGTGTAGAGAGCAGAGTGCAGACAACTGTCAGCATCTGTAGAGAGGGGTGGCTGTTGTGTTCCCTATTGCTAGTGCTGTCCCTACCAGGCAAAGTACTTGTCCCTACTCTATCAAACCTGGGAGACATGGCCTTAAATAGGCTCTGCCTGACCCAAGATGGCTGCCAGAGTCACATGGGGCAGCAGCATCCAACCAGATAAATTCTCCAGTCGCCCAGGAATCCATAGGAGGAGCTGTGTTCCTCTTGACTTCTTTTTCAGAGCTCCACCTACAGTGGAGAAAGTAGACTGCACCTGCCTATAAGCTGATGGTAGTAAACACCCCGGCGGCTCTTCTACTGTCTATAGACAAGCGGGAGGGAACACTTCCATAACATGAAGGGTTAACACTGGCTTTATTTTTGTGTTCTCAGAGCAGGCAATACCCGATATGTTTCTATTCCCCGGCGCCCGGAATAAAGACGGTGTTTGAAGACTTCCTTCACATCCACTTTACTTTCATCTGTTTTTAATTCTTCAACATTAAAGATAAAAGTTTTGTTTGAAACGCGTCGCCTCCTCCTAGCCGAAGTCGGGTGAGATCCGGAGCGCATAGTAATGGAGATGGATAACCATTGTAAGGTTAAAATATAAGTTCAGCCCAAACTTTCCTGCTTAGTGTTGGATGGAAGGAGGAAGGGTTAGAGCCCCTGTACAGCGGTCTGTGTCCCCACCGGGGAGGTCCATCCTGTGTCTATGGATCCTGCTGACTACAGAGCAGCGATGAGCTTTGGTTCAGGCCTGGGATTGGTTCCAGAAGCTCAAACAACAAAAGATTACTCTTAATCCAGCGGACATGCACTGAATGTGACGTCACCAACACAGAGCGAGGTCGGAGCGTCTCACCACTATGAGGCTTGGGATGGAACGCAGATGGTAAAGTGGATGGAAGACTGTCAGCAGGCTGTGGTCATGACAACACGTTTAGGGTGTGTCCCTTTAATAAATCATTAGATAATTTGATCCGACCGACTTTACTCTGTGTTGGTGACGTCACATCCAGTGCACTGTCTGACTACACCAGCTGCACCATCGGTCCCGATCCATTGGGGGCCTCTCCACATCACTGACCCTTATGGGTTCAACCAGTGGTCTGTCATCCCTTCCAATGGGTGGATGCCCATGTGACATCTGGCACCTACACACCTTTTGACTGCCTCCATCACCGGCCCTGATATGCCTGGGTCAGCCTTCCGAGGTTGGGTGAGCTCCAGGTTCATAATCAAGCATGATGTTTACATTGATTCTATGTCAGCCATATTTGAACCCTTTCCATTCTTGGAATCCTTTGACTTTGAGCCCCTCCTTTGTTGCCTTGGTGATATGTTTTGGGTCATTGTCATGCTGGAAGACCCATCCATGACCCATCTTCAGTGTTCTGGATGAGGGAAGAAGGTTCTCCTCCAAGATCTTACAATACATGGCCCCGCCCATTGGCCCCTCAATGCGGCAAAGTCGGCCTGAACCTTTATCAGAGAAACACCCCAAATCATCATGTTTCCACCTTTGTGTGTGACTATAGGGATGAGGTGTGACTGTAGGGATGATGTGACTGTAGGGATGATGTGTGACTGTAGGGATGTGTGTGACTGTAGGGATGGGGTGTGACTGTAGGGATGGTGTGTGACTGTAGGGATGATGTGACTGTAGGGATGGTGTGTGACTGTAGGGATGATGTGACTGTAGGGATGATGTGTGACTGTAGGGATGGGGTGTGACTGTAGGGATGATGTGACTGTAGGGATGATGTGTGACTGTAGGGATGATGTGTGACTGTAGGGATGGGGTGTGACTGTAGGGATGGTGTGTGACTGTAGGGATGATGTGTGACTGTAGGGATGGTGTGTGACTGTAGGGATGATGTGTGACTGTAGGGATGGTGTGTGACTGTAGGGATGATGTGTGACTGTAGGGATGGTGTGTGACTGTAGGGATGGGGTGTGACTGTAGGGATGGTGTGTGACTGTAGGGATGATGTGTGACTGTAGGGATGGTGTGTGACTGTAGGGATGATGTGTGACTGTAGGGATGGTGTGTGACTGTAGGGATGATGTGTGACTGTAGAGATGATGTGACTGTAGGGATGGTGTGTGACTGTAGGGATGATGTGTGACTGTAGAGATGATGTGACTGTAGGGATGGTGTGTGACTGTAGGGATGATGTGTGACTGTAGGGATGGGGTGTGACTGTAGGGATGATGTGTCTGTAGGGATGATGTGACTGTAGGGATGATGTGACTGTAGGGATGATGTGTGACTGTAGGGATGATGTGACTGTAGGGATGATATGACTGTAGGGATGATGTGTGACTGTAGGGATGGTGTGACTGTAGGGATGATGTGACTGTAGGGATGATGTGTGACTGTAGGGATGATGTGACTGTAGGGATGATATGACTGTAGGGATGATGTGTGACTGTAGGGATGGTGTGACTGTAGGGATGATGTGACTGTAGGGATGATGTGTGACTGTAGGGATGGTGTGACTGTAGGGATGATATGACTGTAGGGATGATGTGTGACTGTAGGGATGGTGTGTGACTGTAGGGATGATGTGTGACTGTAGGGATGATGTGTGACTGTAGGGATGATGTGACTGTAGGGATGATATGACTGTAGGGGTGGTGTGTGACTGTAGGGATGGTGTGTGACTGTAGGGATGATGTGTGACTGTATGGATGATGTGTGACTGTAGGGATGGTGTGTGACTGTAGGGATGATGTGTGACTGTATGGATGATGTGACTGTAGGGATGGTGTGTGACTGTAGGGATGATGTGTGACTGTAGGGATGATGTGACTGTAGGGATGATGTGACTGTAGGGATGGTGTGTGACTGTAGGGATGATGTGTGACTGTAGGGATGATGTGACTGTAGGGATGATGTGTGACTGTATGGATGATGTGACTGTAGGGATGATGTGTGACTGTAGGGATGGTGTGTGACTGTAGGGATGGTGTGTGACTGTAGGGATGATGTGTGACTGTAGGGATGGTGTGTGACTGTAGGGATGGTGTGTGACTGTAGGGATGGTGTGTGACTGTAGGGATGATGTGTGACTGTAGGGATGATGTGTGACTGTAGGGATGATGTGACTGTAGGGATGGTGTGTGACTGTAGGGATGGTGTGTGACTGAAGGGATGGTGTGTGACTGTAGGGATGATGTGTGACTGTAGGGATGATGTGTGACTGTAGGGATGGTGTGTGACTGTAGGGATGGTGTGTGACTGTAGGGATGGTGTGTGACTGTAGGGATGATGTGTGACTGTAGGGATGATGTGACTGAAGGGATGGTGTGTGACTGTAGGGATGATGTGTGACTGTAGGGATGGTGTGTGACTGTAGGGATGGGGTGTGACTGTAGGGATGGTGTGTGACTGTAGGGATGATGTGTGACTGTAGGGATGGTGTGTGACTGTAGGGATGATGTGTGACTGTAGGGATGGTGTGTGACTGTAGGGATGATGTGTGACTGTAGAGATGATGTGACTGTAGGGATGGTGTGTGACTGTAGGGATGATGTGTGACTGTAGAGATGATGTGACTGTAGGGATGGTGTGTGACTGTAGGGATGATGTGTGACTGTAGGGATGGGGTGTGACTGTAGGGATGATGTGTCTGTAGGGATGATGTGACTGTAGGGATGATGTGACTGTAGGGATGATGTGTGACTGTAGGGATGATGTGACTGTAGGGATGATATGACTGTAGGGATGATGTGTGACTGTAGGGATGGTGTGACTGTAGGGATGATGTGACTGTAGGGATGATGTGTGACTGTAGGGATGATGTGACTGTAGGGATGATATGACTGTAGGGATGATGTGTGACTGTAGGGATGGTGTGACTGTAGGGATGATGTGACTGTAGGGATGATGTGTGACTGTAGGGATGGTGTGACTGTAGGGATGATATGACTGTAGGGATGATGTGTGACTGTAGGGATGGTGTGTGACTGTAGGGATGATGTGTGACTGTAGGGATGATGTGTGACTGTAGGGATGATGTGACTGTAGGGATGATATGACTGTAGGGGTGGTGTGTGACTGTAGGGATGGTGTGTGACTGTAGGGATGATGTGTGACTGTATGGATGATGTGTGACTGTAGGGATGGTGTGTGACTGTAGGGATGATGTGTGACTGTATGGATGATGTGACTGTAGGGATGGTGTGTGACTGTAGGGATGATGTGTGACTGTAGGGATGATGTGACTGTAGGGATGATGTGACTGTAGGGATGGTGTGTGACTGTAGGGATGATGTGTGACTGTAGGGATGATGTGACTGTAGGGATGATGTGTGACTGTATGGATGATGTGACTGTAGGGATGATGTGTGACTGTAGGGATGGTGTGTGACTGTAGGGATGGTGTGTGACTGTAGGGATGATGTGTGACTGTAGGGATGGTGTGTGACTGTAGGGATGGTGTGTGACTGTAGGGATGGTGTGTGACTGTAGGGATGATGTGTGACTGTAGGGATGATGTGTGACTGTAGGGATGATGTGACTGTAGGGATGGTGTGTGACTGTAGGGATGGTGTGTGACTGAAGGGATGGTGTGTGACTGTAGGGATGATGTGTGACTGTAGGGATGATGTGTGACTGTAGGGATGGTGTGTGACTGTAGGGATGGTGTGTGACTGTAGGGATGGTGTGTGACTGTAGGGATGATGTGTGACTGTAGGGATGATGTGACTGAAGGGATGGTGTGTGACTGTAGGGATGATGTGTGACTGTAGGGATGGTGTGTGACTGTAGGGATGATGTGTGACTGTAGAGATGATGTGACTGTAGGGATGATGTGTGACTGTAGGGATGGTGTGTGACTGTAGGGATGATGTGTGACTGTAGAGATGATGTGACTGTAGGGATGATTTGTGACTGTAGGGATGGGGTGTGACTGTAGGGATGGTGTATGACTGTAGGGATGATGTGTGACTGTAGGGATGAGGTGTGACTGTAGGGATGGTGTGTGACTGTAGGGATGGTGTGTGACTGTAGGGATGATGTTCTTAGGGTCATAGTCACCATTTTTCTTCCTCCAAACATGGTAAATCAATGCCCAAGATCTGAATTTTGGTCTCCTCTGACCACAGAACTTTCTCCTTCTCTGAATCATTAGATGTTGATTGGTGGACTTCAGACGTTCCTCTACATGTGTCTTCCTGAGGAGGGGACCTTGCGGGGGCTGCAGGATTTCAATCCATGGTGGTGTATTGTGTTACCAATGGTTTGTTTGGTGACTGAGGCCCCAACTGCCTTGAGATCCTTCACAAGCTCCTCCCATGTAGTTCTGGGCGGATCCCTCACTTTTCTCATGACCATCCTCACCCCATGAGGAGAAATCTTCCATGGAGCTCCAGACTGAGGACGATCGATGGTTATTTTGTATTTCTTCCATTTGTGAATAATCGCTCCAACAGTTGTCTCCTTCTCACCAAGCTTCTTGCTGATGGTCTTGTAGCCCATTCCAGCCTTGTGCAGGTCTACAATCTTCTCCCTGACGTCCTCTGACAGATCTTTGGTCTTCCCCATGATGGTGAGGATTGGATGGAAGAAAGAGATTCTGTGGACAGGTGTCTTTTATACACATAACGAGTTGTCGTTAGGAGAACCTTCTTACATTGACAGGACTAATCTGTGTACCACATGAGTACCTACTGTAGTGTCTGTGTATACTCCATATATACCCCCCATATATACTATATACACCCTCTATATACTCCATATATACCCCCCATATATATACTATATACACTCTATATACTCCATATATACCCCCCATATATACTATATACACTCTCTATATACTCCATATATACCCCCCATATATACTATATACTCCATATATACCCCCCATATATACTATATACACTCTCTATATACTCCATATATACCCCCCATATATACTATATACTCCATATATACCCCCCATATATACCCCCATATATACTATATACACTCTCTATATACTCCATATATACCCCCATATATACTATATACACTCCATATATACCCCCATATATACTATATACACTCTCTATATACTCCATATATACCCCCCATATATACTATATATACTCCATATATACTATATACACTCTCTATATACTCCATATATACTATATACACTCTCTATATACTCCATATATACCCCCCATATATACTATATACACTCTCTACATACTCCATATATATACCCCCCATATATACTATATACACTCTCTATATACTCCATATATACTATATACACTCTCTATATACTCCATATATACCCCCATATATACTATATACACTCTCTATATACTCCATATATACCCCCCATATATACTATATACACTCTATATATACTCCATATATACTATATACACTCTCTATATACTCCATATATACCCCCCATATATACTATATACACCCTCTATATACTCCATATATACCCCCCATATATACTATATACACTCTCTATATACTCCCCATATATACTATATACACTCTCTATATACTCCATATATACCCCCCATATATACTATATACACCCTCTATATACTCCATATATACCCCCCATATATACTATATACACTATATACTCCATATATACCCCCCATATATACTATATACACTCTCTATATACTCCATATATACCCCCCATATATACTATATACACTCTCTATATACTCCATATATACCCCCCATATATACTATATACACCCTCTATATACTCCATATATACCCCCCATATATACTATATACTCCATATATACCCCCCATATATACTATATACACTCTCTATATACTCCATATATACCCCCCATATATACTATATACACTCTCTATATACTCCATATATACTATATACACTCTCTATATACTCCATATATACTATATACACTCTCTATATACTCCATATATACCCCCCATATATACTATATAGACTCTCTATATACTCCATATATACCTCCCATATATACTATATACTCTCTCTATATACCCCCCATATATACTATATACACTCTCTATATACTCCATATATACCCCCATATATACTATATACACTCTCTATATACTCCATATATACTATATACACTCTCTATATACTCCATATATACCCCCATATATACTATATACACTCTCTATATACTCCATATATACCCCCCCCATATATACTATATATACTCTCTATATATACTCCATATATACCCCCATATATTCTATATACACTCTCTATATACTCCATATATACCCCCCATATATACTATATACACTCTATATATACTCCATATATATACCCCCCATATATACTATATACACTCTCTATATACCCCCAATATATACTATATACACTCTCTATATACTCCATATATACTATATACACTCTCTATATACTCCATATATACTATATACACTCTCTATATACTCCATATATATATACCACATGAGCACCTCCTGTATCCAGTCTGTTGGGGGAGAATTATTGTTGGTTGGTTGGGGATCAAATACTTATTTTACTCCATTTATAACATTTGTATTGTGTGATTTTTCTGGATTTTTGGTTGATATTCTGTCTCTATCATATAAAATACACCTATGATAAAAATTATAGACCCTTCATTTCTATGTAAGGGGGCAAAACTTACACAATCTGCAGGGAAGACGATCGTTATTTTTCGCACTGTAGGTGATCCTCCTCAATAATTGCGGATGGGGATCGGAGGGGCGCAGAGACTCATGACGGGAGATGAGAATCGGGGTTCTCGGTATCTTAGGGGCCCTGCATACATACCATGGTTCCCTAGTAATGAAGTCCAATAGTCTGAACGTTAACAAGTGGAAGGTTTGTGCGGCGTCTGCGATCGTCCCCGGGGAATGGAGACTGCGAGCGTTTCATCCGCAGATACAATTCATCTTAAAAAAAAGAAGGAAAAACCAGAGAGGGATTGTTGTGTGGAAATGTCAATGTTCTTATCAATTATTTATCTGCGCTTGCTTGTGTTTGCACGCCCGGAGCTGTGTGCTGAGTCTCTTCTCCACCCCACCGCAGCGCACTGACCCCCCCATCTCCATCACTCATTGCGGGGAGAAGTTGGTTTAGCGCGGTCATGTGATCGACAATCAAAGCCTCCAGTTCTCTAAGATATATTGAATCCCAATCCTTCCACCTTCCCCGACCTCACAAGATCTTCTCTGCCGGATAGAGAGGCAGCGAGCGCCCCGTGTAAATATCGCACGCAATGATTTCATTCGCCAGCTTTTTGTGTCACATTTATAATTGTTTGGAGGGAATAATTGCAGCTAATATTATTAGAATTGAACATATGTATTGAAATCTGTAACGTGTCTGGTGAAAAACACGCTTCCTGCGCCACGGTTTATTTCTTCACGTGTTTTTCACCATAGACACGTTACAGGTTTCAATACATATGTTCAATTGTAGTATACTAAGTGGCAGCTAGATATAGTCTATACCAACCGGTGATAGTTCATATCAAGGATGACTCTCCGAGGCGCAGTGGTGGGTAACGGAGTATAGGGTGGGGATTATACTTAGGAGAACCGTTCATAGTAATATTATTAGAATAAAGAATTCCCTCTGCGCCACCAGGGAGGGGGATGGTATGTGCCACAAATCTACACAAAGAGGTTTATCAATACAAATACGTTCTTATTGTAACATTCAAACTCACACATAGTTGGCTTTATGGGGCCTACAGCAGCCCTGGTCAGAAGTATGTATGAGGGGTTCCTGGGTCTGTACACCCGCTGTGCCCATTATGAGGGGTTCCCTCCATCCCTGTGCTGAGTTCTCGGGTCTGTACACCCGCTGTGCCCATTATGAGGGGTTCCCACCATCCCTGTGCTGAGTTCCCGGGTCTGTACACCCGCTGTGCCCATTATGAGGGGTTCCCACCATACCTGTGCTGAGTTCCCGGGTCTGTACACCCGCTGTGCCCATTATGAAGGGTTCTCACCATCCCTGTGCTGAGTTCCCGGGTCTGTACACCCACTGTGCCCATTATGAGGGGTTCTCACCATCCCTGTGCTGAGTTCCCGGGTCTGTACACCCACTGTGCCCATTATGAGGGGTTCTCACCATCCCTGTGCTGAGTTCCCAGGTCTGTACACCCGCTGTGCCCATTATGAGGGGTTCTCACCATCCCTGTGCTGAGTTCCCGGGTCTGTACACCCGCTGTGCCCATTATGAGGGGTTCCCACCATCCCTGTGCTGAGTTCCCGGGTCTGTACACCCGCTGTGCCCATTATGAGAGGTTCCCACCATCCCTGTGCTGAGTTCCTGGGTCTGTACACCCGCTGTGCCCATTATGAGGGGTTCTCACCATCCCTGTGCTGAGTTCCCGGGTCTGTACACCCGCTGTGCCCATTATGAGGGGTTCCCACCATCCCTGTGCTGAGTTCCCGGGTCTGTACACCCGCTGTGCCCATTATGAGGGGTTCTCACCATCCCTGTGCTGAGTTCCCGGGTCTGTACACCCGCTGTGCCCATTATGAGGGGTTCTCACCATCCCTGTGCTGAGTTCCCGGGTCTGTACACCCGCCGTGCCCATTATGAGAGGTTCCCACCATCCCTGTGCTGAGTTCCCGGGTCTGTACACCCGCTGTGCCCATTATGAGGGGTTCCCACCATCCCTGTGCTGAGTTCCCGGGTCTGTACACCCGCTGTGCCCATTATGAGGGGTTCCCACCATCCCTGTGCTGAGTTCCCGGGTCTGTACACCCGCTGTGCCCATTATGAGGGATTCCCACCATCCCTGTGCTGAGTTCCCGGGTCTGTACACCCGCTGTGCCCATTATGAGAGGTTCCCACCATCCCTGTGCTGAGTTCCCGGGTCTGTACACCCGCTGTGCCCATTATGAGGGGTTCCCACCATCCCTGTGCTGAGTTCCCGGGTCTGTACACCCGCTGTGCCCATTATGAGGGGTTCCCACCATCCCTGTGCTGAGTTCCCGGGTCTGTACACCCGCTGTGCCCATTATGAGGGGTTCTCACCATCCCTGTTCTGAGTTCCCGGGTCTGTACACCCGCTGTGCCCATTATGAGGGGTTCTCACCATCCCTGTGCTGAGTTCCCGGGTCTGTACACCCGCTGTGCCCATTATGAGGGATTCCCACCATCCCTGTGCTGAGTTCCCGGGTCTGTACACCCGCTGTGCCCATTATGAGAGGTTCCCACCATCCCTGTGCTGAGTTCCCGGGTCTGTACACCCGCTGTGCCCATTATGAGGGGTTCTCACCATCCCTGTGCTGAGTTCCCGGGTCTGTACACCCGCTGTGCCCATTATGAGGGGTTCCCACCATCCCTGTGCTGAGTTCCCGGGTCTATACTCCCACTGTTGGAGCATGCAATTCCAATAAGCATCTAGCTGGCACTGGGTGGAAAGAGCCTTTAATGACATAACAAGGTGACATCACTCTCATCCCTCTGTGTAGATACGGGAACCTCGGAACACAGAATTGTGAATGTTTTCTCTTCCCTCGGAGGTAAAATCTTTATTTTTGGGTTTTGTAGCTCTTTTAGGGTGTTTATCTTTTCTTTCATCTGAGTGAAATAGCACAAACTGGCGCATATTGGAGGCGTTCCTCTATGATGATATGTAATCTGTGAAATGGTGTTTTATGTTGTTAAACCGGCCCATAAACAGACATTATCGCGCCGGTCTGCCGCAGACACGCTCCCGGTACTCAGGTTTATTTTTTACACACTGTGAGATGCTCGGCTGACTTTTCTGGAGAAAGGCCTTTAAATGCCTGCTGTGCACTGAGCGTCGGGGAAATAATGTCAACAAGAAAAAAGTCTACAGAGTTGTTGAATATTTCGAGTGATTTCGGGGAAGAGATGCTGAGATGCCGAATGAAATGGAGTCGTGTAGCTGGGAGATAATTTGCTTGTATTGGTCACACTGGGGAGTCTGATGAGAATGCAAAGTTCTGGGCACGGTGTGCAGAGGAAATGGGATATATCTGCAAAGAGGAAAAAAAATATATAAATACATAGGAACAGATTTATAACACCTCTTCTGTAGATCTTCGATGCTGCTCGGGTAAAGAGGACACCTACCAGTACCTGATTCCAGTGCCTGTGCCGGACAAGATCTCCTCATTAGAGCCTGTAGGTACAAAGCCTTTGTTCTCCTCTCCTAGAATCACCTCTCAAAAACATGTTCTTCTTTCATTGATCCTACCCTGGATTACACATTTGAGACACAAAATCAATAAGCTTACACTCTGTGCCCAAAAGTTTGTGAACACCTAACCATTACACTCGTATGAGTTTGTTGGACATCCCATTTATAAACTATGGCTATTAATATGGAGGTGCCACCTTTGTGTCCATTCAAATAAAAGAGCTTTCAAGTTGAGGTCTGGTACTGATGTTGAACAAGAAGACCCAGATCTCAATTGGCAAATCAATTCATCCCAAATGAGTTCCTTAGTTTTGGAGTCAGGCTCTATGCAGACCACTTTTTGGGAATTCTTACCCATTGAACCAAAAAAGAATTTCAGTTGAGTTCATTGAGGTCAGGTGTCTGGTTTTGCTTGAGAACACTTTGCTTTCAATCAGCATTCCAATTCATTGCAAAGGTGCTTAGAAGGGTTGAGGTCAGGGCTCTGTACTGGACACTGTGTGGAAATTTGTACCAATTCAACCACAAGAACATTTGCGTTAAGGTCATTAAAGTTAGTAACTGATATTGGATGACAAGACTTGGCTTGAGTTGGCAATTCAAAAGTGTTCAGTAGGGATGAGGTCAGGGTTGGACACTCAAGTTCCTCCACACCAAACTGGTCACACCATATCTCTATGGAGTTGGCCCCATTGTGTGGTGAAAACACCTTCCATTCTTCTGGTAGGATTTCCCCCAAGATTTTGGAAGGTGTGTGTGGGAACTTATTTGGGAGGTCAGGTACTGATCTTAGATGAGGAGACCTGGATACCATCAGTGTACCAATTCATCCCAAAGGTGATCAGTAGGGATGAGGTCAGGGCTCTGTACTGGACCTTTGTGTTCCTCCACATCAAACTTGTCACACCCTGTCTTGGATTTGCCTTCTTCCCCCCCATGACCAATAATATGAAGTTGTCCCCTTTGTGACTACAACATCCTCCACTCTTCTAGGAAGGATTTCCTTGTGATTTTGGAAGGCATTTGTGCCCATGTGTGAGGTCAGGTACTGATGTTGGATGGAAGACCTTGCTCACATGTTGGGCCTCACATTGGGCACCCTCAAAACACTTGGCTTGCAGTCAACATTCCAATTAATCCCTAAGGTGATCAGTAGGGATGAGGTCAGGTGATCAGTGGGGATGAGGTCAGGTGATCAGTAGGGATGAGGTCAGGTGATCAGTAGGGATGAGGTCAGGTCTCTGTACAGGACACTCAATTTCCTCCACACCACACTGGTCACACCATGTCTTTATGGAGCTGGCTTTGTACACAGGGGGGGGGGGGGAGTCATGCTGGAACAGAAAAGGGTTCTTTACCAAACTGTTACCACAAGGTTGGAAGAGCCCAATTGTGTACAATGTCTTTGTATGATGGAGGATTACCGGGACCCTTCACTGGAGACCCCTGAACCCCATTATTTGGAGGAAGGAATGTGAGAATAACTATTTAGGGAAAGGCTTACTATACCGGTTGGTAAATCTGTAAAAGAAGAGTCTATTCCCCCATCCAGGGCAGTAGTGTGGATGGAGGCATTTCCACTGTTACAGATTACAGTGCCTTGATTAAGTATTCATACCCCTTGAAATTTCCCACATTTTGTTACAACCAAAAACATAAATGCATTTTATTGGGATTTTATTAGATAGACCAACACAAAGTGGCTCATAATTGTGAAGTGGAAGGAAAATTATAAATGATACAAATAATGATACAAATGATACAAATAAATATGTGAAAAGTGTGGGGGAGGGGCATTTGTATGGCGCCCCCCGGAGTCAATACTTTGTAGAACCCCCTTTCTCTACAAGTCTTTTTGGGGATGTCTCTACCAGCTTTGCACATCTAGAGAGGACATTTCTGCCCATTCTTCTTTGTAAAATATCTCAAGCTCTGTCAGATTGGATGGAGAGCGTCTGTGAACAGCAATTTTCAAGTCTTGCCACAGATTCTCAATGTGATTTAGGTCTGGACTGTGACTGGGCCATTCTAACACATGAATATGCTTTGATCTAAACCATTCCATTGTAGCTCTGGCTGGATGTTTCGGGTCGTTGTCCTGCTGGAAGGTGAACCTCCCCCCAGTCTCAAGTCTTTTGTAGACTCTAACAGGTTTTCTTCTAAGATTGTCCTGTATTTGTCCCCATCCATCTTCCCATCAACTCTGACCAGCTTCCCTGTCCCTGCTGAAGAAAACCATCCCCACCACATGATGCTGCCACCACCATGTTTCACGGTGGGGATGGTGTGTTCAGGGGGATGTGCAGTGTTAGTTTTCCCCACACATAGCGTTTTACTTTTAGGCCATACAGTAGAATTTTGGTCTCATGTGACCAGATCACCTTCTTCCACATGTTTGCTGTGTCCTCCACATGGCTTCTCACAAACTACAAACAGGACTTCTTATGACTTTCTTTCACCAATGTCTTTCTTCTTGTCACTCTTCCATAAAGGGCAGATTTGTGGAGAACACGACTAATAGTTGTCCTGTGGACAGATTCTCCCACCTGAGCTGTGGATCTCTGCAGCTCCTCCAGAGTTACCATGGACCTCTTGGCTCTTCTCTGATGAATGCTCTCCTTGCCCGGCCGGTCAGTTTAGGTGGACGGCCATGTCTTGGTAGGTTTGCAGTTGTGCCATACTCTTTCCATTTTCTGATGATGGATTGAACAGAGCTCCGTGAGATGGTCAAAGCTTGGGAGATTTTTTTAAAACCTAACCCTGCTTTATACTTCTCCACAACTTTATCCCTGACCTGTCTGGTGTGTTCCTTGGCCTTCATGATGCTGTTTGTTCACTAAGGTTCTCTAACAAACCTCTCAGGGCTTCACAGAACAGCTGTATTTATACTGAGATTAAATGAGACACAGGGGGACTCTATTTACTAATTAAGTGACTTCTGAAGGCAATTGGTTCCTCTAGATTTTAGTTATTAGAGTAAAGGGGGGCTGAATACAAATGTCCCCCCCACACTTTTCACATATTTATTTGTATCATTTATCATTTTTCTTCCACTTCACAATTATGTGACACTTTGTGTTGGTCTATCACATAAAATCCCAATAATACATTTACGTTTTTGTTTGTAACATGACAAAATGTGGAAAATGTCAAGGGGGTGTGAATACTTTTTCATGACACTGTATGTATTTGTTAGGATCTGATAAGATCCCGACACTTTTCACTCGTCTCGGTCGATTTTCTCACTTTGTCAAGTCATGGGGTGCTTGCAGGGCCACTTACAGCTTTGACCAACATTTCAGCCTTCCACGGTGGCCTCAGCTCTTTCAGAATTCAGTGTCATCGTTTTTATGTCTGTATGGGAAGAAGATACATCCACAGATAATGGGAATTTCATTTCAGAATTTCCACCTTTGCTAAACAGCCGGCTCTGAGTGTAAACAGCAAAAGCCAGAGGAGCGGGTCAGAGGATGGAGGCCGTGCATTCACTCCATTTAATTGCTCTCAGAGAATCCCCCCCAGGTCTTTGGCTCCGTTTCACGCCTGGCTGGCCCTCTGACAGCTCTTCTTTCACCTGCTTGATTAGCTTTTGCTGCTTCTTTTTTCCTGCTCCACAAAAAAGGCCGCGTGAGGCGAAACAGAGGAGAAAGAAGAAGAAATGATACTGGAATAACATGCAAAGCAGCTGCCATCTAAGTGGACCTGTCACCCGGGCATTAAGCAGATGTTGTGGATGTTTGATGAAGGGTCTGAAGTGGGCCCAGTCAATGCACTGCCAATCTGGGCCTAAGAAGGGCTTTTCTCAATGAGGACGTGACTCTGTACAGTTCAATGATATCATCAAGTTCTGTCCAAGGAAAGTCAGAAACCAATCAGACTGAAACTGCAGTTTAGGAAATAGAAGTCTCAATCACTAAATATAGGAACAAAGGAAGAGAAAAGAGAGGAGGACATAGAGAGACAATGAGAGAGAGATAATGGGGGAAGAAAGAGAGGGAGAGAAAAGGCGTGTGAGAGGTTTAGAGAGACAGCGGAAGAGGGAGATAGAGAGAGAAAGAGACTGTAAGAGAGGGAGAGATGGAAGGATAGAGACATGTAATGAGAGAAAGAGGTAGATAAAGATAGAAAGATATAAAGAAAGAGAGAGAGATAATGAGAGAGAAGGATCAGGACAGAAGATGAATGAATAGAAAGAGACAATCAGAGACAGGCCTGGTGGAATAAAGCAGAGCTCCAGTCTAATGCATAATACACACAATGAGAATATTGATGGAAAAAAGACATTTGGAACAAATGTCCAATAATCTATACATTGGTACACAGCTTTCAAGAGCTCATACCACCATAAAGCCTTACTGACCAATAAGGACCAGTCCATGCAATGACTCATCAGTGCCTTGTCCACCCCAAACCCTTAACAACTTATCAAGGCCTTGTCCATCTCAAACCCCCAACAACTCATCAGCACCTTGTCCATCCCAAACCCCCAACAACTCATCAGCGCCTTGTCCATCCCAAACCCCCAACAACTCATCAGCGCCTTGTCCATCCCAAACCCCCAACAACTTATCAGTGCCTCGTCCATTCCAAACCCCCAACAACTCATCAGCGCCTTGTCCATCCAAAACTCCCAACAACTTATCAAGGGCTTGTCCATCCAAAACTCCCAACAACTTATCATGGGCTTGTCCATCCCAAACCTCCAACAACTCATCAGCGCCTTGTCCATCCCAAACCCCCAACAACTCATCAGCGCCTTGTCCATCCAAAACTCCCAACAACTTATCAAGGGCTTGTCCATCCCAAACCCCCAACAACTCATCAGCGCCTTGTCCATCCCAAACCCCCAACAACTCATCAGCGCCTTGTCCATCCAAAACTCCCAACAACTTATCATGGACTTGTCCATCCCAAACCCCCAACAACTCATCAGTGCCTTGTCCATCCAAAACTCCCAACAACTTATCAAGGGCTTGTCCATCCCAAACCCCCAACAACTCATCAGCGCCTTGTCCATCCAAAACTCCCAACAACTTATCAAGGGCTTGTCCATCCCAAACCCCCAACAACTCATCAGCGCCTTGTCCATCCCAAACCCCCAACAACTCATTAGCACCTTGTCCATCCAAAACTCCCAACAACTTATCAAGGGCTTGTCCATCCCAAACTCCCAACAACTCATCAGTGCCTTGTCCATCCAAAACCCCCAACAACTCATTAGCACCTTGTCCATCCCAAACCCCCAACAACTCATCAGCGCCTTGTCCATCCCAAACCCCCAACAACTCATTAGCACCTTGTCCATCCCAAACCCCCAACAACTCATCAGTGCCTTGTCCATCCCAAACCCCCAACAACTCATCAGCGCCTTGTCCATCCCAAACCCCCAACAACTCATCAGCGCTTTGTCCATCCCAAACCCCCAACAACTCATTAGCACCTTGTCCATCCCAAACCCCCAACAACTCATCAGTGCCTTGTCCATACCAAACTCCCAACAACTCATCAGTGCCTTGTCCATCCCAAACCCCCAACAACTCATTAGCACCTTGTCCATCCCAAACCCCCAACAACTCATTAGCACCTTATCCATCCCAAACCCCCAACAACTTATCAGTGCCTTGTCCATCCCAAACTCCCAACAACTTATCAAGGCCTTGTCCATCCCAAACCCCCAACAACTCATCAGCACCTTATCCATCCCAAACCCCCAACAACTTATCAGTGCCTCGTCCATCCCAAACCCCCAACAACTCATCAGCGCCTTGTCCATCCCAAACCCCCAACAACTCATTAGCACCTTGTCCATCCCAAACCCCCAACAACTCATCAGTGCCTTGTCCATCCCAACCCCCAACAACTCATCAGTGCCTTGTCTATCCCAAACTCCCAACAACTCATCACTGCCTTGTCCATCCCAAACCCCCAACAACTCATTAGCACCTTGTCCATCCCAAACCCCCAACAACTCATCAGTGCCTTGTCCATCCCAAACTCCCAACAACTCATCAGTGCCTTGTCCATCCCAAACCCCCAACAACTCATCAGTGCCTTGTCCATCCCAAACTCCCAACAACTCATAAGTGCCTTGTCCATCCCAAACCCCCAACAACTCATCAAGGCCTTGTCCATCCCAAACCCCCAACACCTCATCAGTGCCTTGTCCATCCCAAACCCCCAACATCTCATCAAGGCCTTGTCTATCCCAAACTCCCAACAACTCATCAGCGCCTTGTCCATCCCAAACCCCAACAACTCATCGAGGTCTTGTCCATCCCAAACCCCCAACACCTCATCAGTGCCTTGTCCATCCCAAACCCCCAACAACTCATCAAGGCTTGTCCTTCCCAAACCCCCAACAACTCATCAAAACCTTGTCCATCCCAAACTCCCAACAACTCAAGACCTTGTCCATCCCAAACCCCCAACAACTTATCAAAGCCTTGTCCATCCCAAACTCCCAACAACTTATCAAGGCCTTGTTCATCCCAAACCCCTAACAACTCATCAACGCCTTGTCCATCCCAAACCCCCAACAATTTATTAAGGCCTTGTCCATCCCAAACCCCCAACAATTCATCAAGGCCTTGTTGATTCCAAACCCCCAACAACTCATCAAAGCCATGTCCATCCCATACCCCCAACAACTTATCAGGCCTTGTCCATCCACAAACCTCCAACACCTCATCAGTGCCTTGTCCATCCCAAACCCCCAACATCTCATCAAGGCCTTGTCCATCCCAAACCCCCAACAACTCATCCGCGCCTTGTGCATCCCAAAACCCCAACAACTTATCAAGGCCTTGTAAATCCTAAATCCCCAACTCATCAGTGCTTTGTCCATCCCAAACTCCCAACAACTTATCAAGGCCTTGTCCATCCCAAACCCTCAACAACTTATCAAAGCCTTGTTCATCCCAAGCCCCCAACAACTCATCAGTGCCTTGTCCATCCCAAACCCCCAACAACCTATTAAGGCCTTGTCCATCCCAAACCTTATCCATTCCAAACCCCCAACAACTCATCAGCACCTTGTCCATCCCAAACCCCCAACAACTCATCAGCGCCTTGTCCATCCCAAACCCCCAACATCTCATCAAGGCATTGTCCATCCCAAACCTCCAGCAACTCATCAGCGCTTTGTCCATCCCAAACCCCCAATGACTCATTAAGGCCTTGACCATCCCAAACTCCCAACAACTCATCAAGGCCTTGTCCATCCCAAACCCCTAACAACTCATCAAGGCCTTGTCCATCCCAAACCCCCAACAACTCATCAAGGCCTTGTCCATCCCAAACCCCTAACAACTCATCAAGGTCTTGTCCATCCCAAACCCCCAACAACTCATCAAGGCCTTGTCCATCCCAAACCCCTAACAACTCATCAAGGCCTTGTCCATCCCAAACCCCTAACAACTCATCAAGGTCTTGTCCATCCCAAACCCCCAACAACTCATCAAGACCTTGTCCATCCCAAACTCCCGACAACTCAAGACCTTGTCCATCCCAAACCCCCAACAACTCATCAGCACCTTGTCCATCCCAAACCCCCAACAACTCATCAGCACCTTGTCCATCCCAAACCCCCAACACCCATTAGTGCCTTGCCCACCCCAAACCTCCAACATCTCATCAGTGCCTTGTCCATCCCAAACCCCCAACAACTCATCAGCGCCTTGTCCATTCCAAACTCCCAAAAATCCTGCCTGAGAAAATCTCACATAAAAAATATAATGATAATGAACAATTACAAATACAAATATCTCAGAGAATGGAGAAATTAAATAACAAACTCATTCACTCCATTTATTTGCTCTCAGAGAATCCCCCCCAGGTCTTTGGCTCCGTTTCACGCCTGGCTGGCCCTCTGACAGCTCTTCTTTCACCTGCTTGATTAGCTTTTGCTGCTTCTTTTTTCCTGCTCCACAAAAAAGGCCGCGTGAGGCGAAACAGAGGAGAAAGAAGAAGAAATGATACTGGAATAACATGCAAAGCAGCTGCCATCTAAGTGGACCTGTCACCCGGGCATTAAGCAGATGTTGTGGATGTTTGATGAAGGGTCTGAAGTGGGCCCAGTCAATGCACTGCCAATCTGGGCGTAAGAAGGGCTTTTCTCAATGAGGACGTGACTCTGTACAGTTCAATGATATCATCAAGTCTGTCCAAGGAAAGTCAGAAACCAATCAGACTGAAACTGCAGTTTAGGAAATAGAAGTCTCAATCATTAAATATAGAAACAAAGGAAGAGAAAAGAGAGGAGGACATAGAGAGACAATGAGAGAGAGATAATGGGGGAAGAAAGAGAGGGAGAGAAAAGGCATGTGAGAGGTTTAGAGAGACAGCGGAAGAGGGAGATAGAGAGAGAAAGAGACTGTAAGAGAGGGAGAGATGGAAGGATAGAGACATGTAATGAGAGAAAGAGGTAGATAAAGATAGAAAGATATAAAGAAAGAGAGAGAGATAATGAGAGAGAAGGATCAGACAACTCAACCTTGTCCATCCCAAACCCCCAACAACTCATCAGCACCTTGTCCATCCCAAACCCCCAACAACTCATCAGCACCTTGTCCATCCCAAACCCCCAACAACTCATCAGCACCTTGTCCATCCCAAACCCCCAACACCCATTAGTGCCTTGCCCACCCCAAACCTCCAACATCTCATCAGTGCCTTGTCCATTCCAAACTCCCAAAAATCCTGCCTGAGAAATTAAATAACAAACTCCAAGAAACTAACTACCTGCCAGTCACTGCAGAGAGACTACAAAGGGGCCCCATACCTTGAGGGCTACCAGACCCCAAAGACCGACAGACCCTGAGCCTGTACAGAAAGAGAAGAGATGGAGGATATAATAGGAGATATATATAATATTGAGAGAAGAGAAGAGAACAGTGGTGGTTTATCCACCAGAGGCGCCTGGGCACCACCCTCTCAATTCATGCGTCCAGCCCCTGTCAGGATGCCGGGTCCATGAATTACAGCTGCTGGGTTTTTTTAAGCACCTGATTAGAGCCAGAGACTCTAAAAGGCTTCAAAATAGGGTGGGCTCGTGATGTAGAGCCCACCCAGGTGTTACAACAGCGAATGAATATGCTCTATTGAAACACTGATCCTCAATCTGGCCAATCAGAAGCGGGTCTGAGAATTGTTTTCCGATTGGCTGAAAAGAGGAGAGTCCTAATTGGCTGCCGAGGAGGAGGGAGGGACCAGAAGCCGCAGCCGCCGTGATGCCCGAGGAGAGCAGGGGAGGCCACCGGTGAAGCCCGGAGTGAAGCACTGCCCACCATAGATGGGATAATTGCTCCAAACTCCCCCGATTGGGGGGGGTCCACCTGCCGCCACTGGAAGAGAAGAGAGGAGATGGAGGATATAAGGCCCCTTTCACAGGGGCAGATAGAATTCCGCTTTTATCTACCGCACCTAAACTCACACAATGCTTTCCTATGGCCCCATTCACACACTGCATTTAGCGACGGTTCCGTTACACGGGATTTTGTGCGGTTAGAAATAATAAATTTGACCGCGTCCAGGACCGATTTGGCGCAGATAATCGCAGTGTATTATTTCTCCTGCGGATAGCAGCGGCAATGAGGAAAGAAAAACAAGAAGAAGCACGTCAGAAATGGGAAGAATGTTCCACCGCAGCTAAACGCAGCCGCGTGTAAACGCACATAAACGCCGCTAATCGCAATGTACAACTGCAAGTGATCGCCGTGCCTGGAGTCTTTGGGTTTCAAAATAAAAAAACCTGCTTTTACTGGCGGCAGAAGAGCATCAGAAGAGCGACAGAAGAGTGGCAGAAGAGCGACAGAAGAGCGGCAGAAGAGCGTCAGAAGAGCGACAGAAGAGCGACAGAAGAGCGGCAGAAGAGCGTCAGAAGAGCGTCAGAAGAGCGGCAGAAGAGCGTCAGAAGAGCGGCAGAAGAGCGCCAGAAGAGCGTCAGAAGAGCATCAGAAGAGCGACAGAAGAGTGGCAGAAGAGCGACAGAAGAGCGACAGAAGAGCGGCAGAAGAGCGTCAGAAGAGCGTCAGAAGAGCGACAGAAGAGCGTCAGAAGAGCGACAGAAGAGCGTCAGAAGAGCGTCAGAAGAGCGTCAGAAGAGCGGCAGAAGAGCGTCAGAAGAGCGTCAGAAGAGCGTCAGAAGAGCGTCAGAAGAGCATCAGAAGAGCGACAGAAGAGTGGCAGAAGAGCGACAGAAGAGCGGCAGAAGAGCGTCAGAAGAGCGACAGAAGAGCGACAGAAGAGCGGCAGAAGAGCGTCAGAAGAGCGTCAGAAGAGCGTCAGAAGAGCGACAGAAGAGCGACAGAAGAGCGTCAGAAGAGCGACAGAAGAGCGTCAGAAGAGCGTCAGAAGAGCGGCAGAAGAGCGTCAGAAGAGCGGTAGAAGAGCGGCAGAAGAGCGACAGAAGAGCGGCAGAAGAGCGGCAGAAGAGCGACAGAAGAGCGTCAGAAGAGCGACAGAAGAGCGTCAGAAGAGCGTCAGAAGAGCGTCAGAAGAGCGGCAGAAGAGCGACAGAAGAGCGGCAGAAGAGCGGCAGAAGAGCGACAGAAGAGCGTCAGAAGAGCGTCAGAAGAGCGTCAGAAGAGCAGCAGAAGAGCATCAGAAGAGCGTCAGAAGAGCGGCAGAAGAGCGACAGAAGAGCGTCAGAAGAGCGACAGAAGAGCGTCAGAAGAGCGTCAGAAGAGCGACAGAAGAGCGTCAGAAGAGCGACAGAAGAGCGTCAGAAGAGCGGCAGAAGAGCGACAGAAGAGCGTCAGAAGAGTGTCAGAAGAGCGTCAGAAGAGCGTCAGAGCGACAGAAGAGCATCAGAAGAGCGACAGAAGAGCGGCAGAAGAGCGACAGAAGAGCGTCAGAAGAGCGACAGAAGAGCGACAGAAGATCGGCAGAAGAGCGGCAGAAGAGCGTCAGAAGAGCGTCAGAGAAGCGTCCCGTGTGGAGGAGACCTTATAGGAGATCTATAATATGGATACAATAAAGGAAGGGAATTGTTACAATTAGGAGATCCATGGTGACTGATCTGCAGCCATCACACTGATTGGCAGAATTTCTTTGGCATCCATTAGACCCGGTGAGACTCGCTGTGCAATTTAACCCTTTTGTTCCAATAATTGCGATTCCCCCGCAGCAGCGGCGCGGCATTGAAAGGAGCCGCAGAGACACTCCGACTTAACGGGTCCCAATGAAATGCTGACACAATTGACATCTATTGCGTTCTGCGATTTTCTCCCCATTTGTAGCGATTACACAAAGCCGACTGCTGAATTCTCTGCCAATTGCGGAGTGAATGACGGAGGAACATTGAGAACGGAACGTTTAGTAAAATTCCTATAAGTACTTTGTAATATTGAAGTCTTTTAGTCTGTCAGAGTCAGGAAAGCAGCTCAATATCTGCCATGGAAGCCGAGAACTTCACCGCTAACAAGTCACAAGAAGAAGAGCCCAGATTCAGTCCACACAGGGATCCCAGTGATGTCATTGACCATATATGGTCACTTGGTCAATGACATCACACAGGAGACCCCGCCCCTTTGTATATATCATGTCATCTGCTCACTGTGTCCTTCAGTGGGAGTGAAGCCGGAGGACCAGATGTGTGTACCCCTTACTCATTTACATGGGCGGGGGGGGCGATGTGAGAGCCCCATTATTGGGGAAAGGGGCTTCCAAATTATGATCAGCCCCCAGACCCCCCACAATCACCGGGCCAAGGTTGTGGGAAAGAGGCCCTTGACCTCATCAATATGGGGACAAGGTGCTTTGATGGGGGGGTAACCTCATGCTGAGGGTATATGGTCTGGTATAGTTCATGATGATGATGGGGTGGAGGGGCGGGGGAGGGGGGGGGTTACATATGATTGGACAATGAAGGAGCAGAACTCTGATAAGACCCCCCCCCACTCCTAAGGCAAGTTTCAACATGTGACAACATCATACAAATACCTGATTGACTCAGAGGGGTGGGGAGGAGACTGAGCACTTGGCAAGTGCCGCTGCTCCAGAGCTTTGTAAATGAGGGGAAGCTCTGCTGACTTCCATCATCCAATCATGTTCAAGCAAAAAATGCTGTTTTTTTTTTTATTTTCCTTGCACGGGATTGGCTACTCTTTGCAAAGTGAAGCCATACCCCATTTACTAAGCTCTGGAGCAACTGAACTCTGCAAAGTGCACATTCTATTTGCCTTTAGTAAATCAACCCCAGAGTGCCAACCCGCCCAAAAACAACCCTACGTTCCCGTACAAACACTCGCTCGCTGTTTTCTTTGATATTTTAATGGACTAACCTTTCCATTGACATGGTTATAATTGTTTGGATTTTCATTCCATCAGCTCAGCTCCCACTACAAAGACTCCCCAATAATCCTTATCTCCGCAGTCTTTCAGCAGGGATGCTAATTGCATCTGCCTGACATTCAGAGAGCGGTGAGGGGAAGAATCTTCCTAATCTGAAGATGTGAAGGTCACGTCAGGGGAGACTTTCCATAAACTTTAGTAAAGTGCCGTGCAAACTGATGGCTCTATATAAATCCTCTTGAGAAGTGTGCCGGAGTCTCCCTTTAACAGGCAGATTTTCCCCGGGATTTCCTCCCGGGATTATCTCCCCATCCAGTTTCTTCTATCTGGGATTTTCATCTTCGCACAGCCTATAATATCCTAATCCAATTTCTCCTTCCAGTCACAGCGCTGGGAATTAATCCCCCCCGCCCCCCCCCCCCCCCCGGATCCCCCGACTCTCCGAGGATTTATATCTTCATGGGATGCTACATAAGTATATACTTCTGTGTACGCATCACCACAACCTGCAATTATCTGTCTTATCCCGGCAGGTGATCTCCAATCCCTCCGATCATTCCGATTGTCAGGATTCTCTATGCTAAGCAGACGTCGCCTCGCTCATATCACAGATTGACACTTACCAGTCATTCAATGAGGAGGCTGCTTTCCTTTCCAGGATTTTTACTTTGTTTTCACCAGCTGATCCTGCCAGCAACACACTTCATTTCCTATGAGGACCACAGAGGACTACAGAACACCTCCCCCTCTCCACATCCCACTAACATAGGGAGAGATGTTCTATAGTCCAGTGAGGAAATGGGAACAACATAACTGTTATATCAGAACTTCCCTCTCTCCGTCTCCAGGAACTCCGTGTGATCCTCATCTTCCCATCATTATACAGAGATAGGAAGGAGATTACAGGGGAACTATACCCCCTCCATCACCAGGAACTCCGTGTGATCCTCATCTTCCCATCATTATACAGAGATAGGAAGGGAGATTACAGGGGAACTATACCCCCTCCATCACCAGGAACTCCGTGTGATCCTCATCTTCCCATCATTATACAGAGATAGGAAGAGAGATTACAGGGGAACTATACCCCCTCCATCACCAGGAACTCCGTGTGATCCACATCCTCCCATCATTATACAGAGATAGGAAGAGAGATTACAGGGGAACTATACCCCCTCCATCACCAGGAACTCCGTGTGATCCTCATCTTCCCATCATTATACAGAGATAGGAAGGGAGATTACAGAGGAACTATACCCCCTCCATCACCAGGAACTCCGTGTGATCCTCATCTTCCCATCATTATACAGAGATAGGAAGGAGATTACAGGGGAACTATACCCCCTCCATCACCAGGAACTCAGTGTGATCCTCATCTTCCCATCATTATACAGAGATAGGAAGGGAGATTACAGGGGAACTATACCCCCTCCATCACCAGGAACTCCGTGTGATCCTCATCTTCCCATCATTATACAGAGATAGGAAGGAGATTACAGGGGAACTATACCCCCTCCATCACCAGGAACTCCGTGTGATCCTCATCTTCCCATCATTATACAGAGATAGGAAGAGAGATTACAGGGGAACTATACCCCCTCCATCACCAGGAACTCCGTGTGATCCTCATCTTCCCATCATTATACAGAGATAGGAAGGAGATTACAGAGGAACTATACCCCCTCCATCACCAGGAACTCCGTGTGATCCTCATCTTCCCATCATTATACAGAGATAGGAAGGAGATTACAGGGGAACTATACCCCCTCCATCACCAGGAACTCCGTGTGATCTTCATCTTCCCATCATTATACAGAGATAGGAAGAGAGATTACAGAGGAACTATACCCCCTCCATCACCAGGAACTCCGTGTGATCCTCATCTTCCCATCATTATACAGAGATAGGAAGAGAGATTACAGAGGAACTATACCCCCTCCATCACCAGGAACTCCGTGTGATCCTCATCTTCCCATCATTATACAGAGATAGGAAGGGAGATTACAGAGGAACTATACCCCCTCCATCACCAGGAACTCCGTGTTATCCTCATCCTCCCATCATTATACAGAGATAGGAAGGAGATTACAGGGGAACTATACCCCCTCCATCACCAGGAACTCCATGTGATCCTCATCTTCTCATCATTATACAGAGATAGGAAGGAGATTACAGGGGAACTATACCCCCTCCATCACCAGGAACTCCGTGTTATCCTCATCCTCCCATCATTATACAGAGATAGGAAGGAGATTACAGGGGAACTATACCCCCTCCATCACCAGGAACTCCATGTGATCCTCATCTTCTCATCATTATACAGAGATAGGAAGGAGATTACAGGGGAACTATACCCCCTCCATCACCAGGAACTCCGTGTGATCTTCATCTTCCCATCATTATACAGAGATAGGAAGGAGATTACAGGGGAACTATACCCCCTCCATCACCAGGAACTCCGTGTGATCTTCATCTTCCCATCATTATACAGAGATAGGAAGGAGATTACAGGGGAACTATACCCCCTCCATCACCAGGAACTCCGTGTGATCCTCATCTTCCCATCATTATACAGAGATATATAGAGAGATTACAGGGGAACTATACCCCCTCCATCACCAGGAACTCCGTGTGATCCTCATCTTCCCATCATTATACAGAGATAGGAAGAGAGATTACAGGGGAACTATACCCCCTCCATCACCAGGAACTCTGTGTGATCTTCATCTTCCCATCATTATACAGAGATAGGAAGAGAGATTACAGAGGAACTATACCCCCTCCATCACCAGGAACTCCATGTGATCCTCATCCTCCCATCATTATACAGAGATAGGAAGAGAGATTACAGAGGAACTATACCCCCTCCATCACCAGGAACTCCGTGTGATCCTCATCTTCCCATCATTATACAGAGATAGGAAGAGAGATTACAGGGGAACTATACCCCCTCCATCACCAGGAACTCCGTGTGATCCTCATCTTCCCATCATTATACAGAGATAGGAAGAGAGATTACAGGGGAACTATACCCCCTCCATCACCAGGAACTCCGTGTGATCCTCATCTTCCCATCATTATACAGAGATAGGAAGAGAGATTACAGGGGAACTATACCCCCTCCATCACCAGGAACTCCGTGTGATCCTCATCCTCCCATCATTATACAGAGATAGGAAGAGAGATTACAGAGGAACTATACCCCCTCCATCACCAGGAACACCATGTGATCCTCATCTTCCCATCATTATACAGAGATAGGAAGAGAGATTACAGAGGAACTATACCCCCTCCATCACCAGGAACTCCGTGTGATCCACATCCTCCCATCATTATACAGAGATAGGAAGAGAGATTACAGGGGAACTATACCCCCTCCATCACCAGGAACTCCGTGTGATCCTCATCCTCCCATCATTATACAGAGATAGGAAGAGAGATTACAGGGGAACTATACCCCCTCCATCACCAGGAACTCCGTGTGATCCTCATCTTCCCATCATTATACAGAGATATATAGAGAGATTACAGAGGAACTATACCCCCTCCATCACCAGGAACTCCGTGTGATCCTCATCCTCCCATCATTATACAGAGATAGGAAGAGAGATTACAGGGGAACTATACCCCCTCCATCACCAGGAACTCCGTGTGATCTTCATCTTCCCATCATTATACAGAGATAGGAAGAGAGATTACAGGGGAACTATACCCCCTCCATCACCAGGAACTCCGTGTGATCCTCATCTTCCCATCATTATACAGAGATAGGAAGAGAGATTACAGAGGAACTATACCCCCTCCATCACCAGGAACTCCGTGTGATCTTCATCTTCTCATCATTATACAGAGATAGGAAGGGAGATTACAGGGGAACAGAGGAGAATGGGGGGAACGGAGAAGAATGGGGGGGAACGGAGGAGAATGGGGAGGGAACGGAGGAGAATGGGGGGGTGGAACGGAGGAGAATGGGGGGGGGAACGGAGGAGAATGGGGGGGTGGAACGGAGGAGAATGGGGGGGGGGACGGAGGAGAATGGGGGGGTGGGTGGGGGTAATGGAGGAGAATGGGGGGGGATGGAGGAGAATGGGGGGGGGACGAAGGAGAATGGGGGGGTGGAACGGAGGAGAATGGGGGGGGGAACGGAGGAGAATGGGGGGGGGACGGAGGAGAATGGGGGGGTGGGTGGGGGTAATGGAGGAGAATGGGGGGGTGGGTGAGGGGAATGGAGGAGAATGGGGGGGTGGGTGAGGGGAATGGAGGAGAATGGGGGGGGTGGGGGGAACGGAGGAGAATAGGGGGGTGGGTGAGGGGAATGGAGGAGAATTGGGGGGCGATGCCAGAAGTAAGCTTCATATTCTTCGTCACATCACACATTTTAGGGGAAATTACTTTTCCCCCCAATTGTTGCGTCCAGAACAATTATCGGGAAGAAATCCTCTCTCCACATATCTGGTTCTTCATTTTGTGTCACTATCAGATGCTCCCAAGTTGTCCTTTTAATTATCCAATTAAAGTAATTAAATTAATAAGTGGCGGATTCAGGTGACTATCTGGAAATACTTTCATTAAATGTTTCCACTTGGAGGAGATTATCCGGGGTGAGCGGAAAACAAGCAACAATTCATCTTCTGGAGAATAGAATCCCCGCCGCCCCCAACTCCCTCCGGGAGGAGATTCCGCACCGTGCCTTGGCTTATTCTCCATATTTTTGATTGTAAATGAAATGTGTATAAAGCAGAGCTTGGACAAAGATCTGACAATCATGTGAGATCACGGCATAGAGCCTGGACAGGGACCAGATAATCAGAGGAGAACCTAACGTAGAGCCTGGACAGGAAGCTGACAATCAGAGGAGAACATGGTGTGGAGCCTGGACAGAGAGCTGATAATCGGAGGAGAACATGGTGTATTGCCTGGACAGGAAGCTGACAATCAGAGGAGAACATGCTGTGGAGACTGGATAGAAAGCTGACAATCAGAGGACTACCTAGCATAGAGCCTGGACAGGAAGCTGACAATCAGAGGAGAACCTGATGTAGGGCCTGGGCAGGGAGTTAATAATCAGAGGAGATCCTGATGTGGAGCCTGGGCAGAGAGCTGATAATCGGAGGAGAACATGGTGTAGAGCCTGGACAAAGAACATGGTGTAGATAATCAGAGGAGAACATGGTGTAGAGCCTGGACAAAGAACATGGTGTAGATAATCGGAGGAGAACATGTTGTAGAGCCTGGACAAGAGAACATGGTGTAGATAATCGGAGGAGAACATGGTGTAGATAATTGGAGGAGAACATGGTGTAGATAATCGGAGGAGAACATGGTGTAGATAATCGGAGGAGAACATGGTGTAGAGCCTGGACAGGAGAACATGGTGTAGATAATCGGAGGAGAACATGGTGTAGATAATCGGAGGAGAACATGGTGTAGAACCTGGACAGGAGAACATGGTGTAGATAATCGGAGGAGAACATGGTGTAGATAATTGGAGGAGAACATGGTGTAGATAATTGGAGGAGAACATGGTGTAGATAATCGGAGGAGAACATGGTGTAGATAATCGGAGGAGAACATGGTGTAGAGCCTGGACAGGAGAACATGGTGTAGATAATCGGAGGAGAACATGGTGTAGATAATCGGAGGAGAACATGGTGTAGAACCTGGACAGGAGAACATGGTGTAGATAATCGGAGGAGAACATGGTGTAGATAATTGGAGGAGAACATGGTGTAGATAATCGGAGGAGAACATGGTGTAGATAATTGGAGGAGAACATGGTGTAGATAATTGGAGGAGAACATGGTGTAGAGCCTGGACAGGAGAACATGGTGTAGATAATCGGAGGAGAACATGGTGTAGATAATTGGAGGAGAACATGGTGTAGAGCCTGGACAGGAGAACATGGTGTAGATAATCGGAGGAGAACATGGTGTAGATAATCGGAGGAGAACATGGTGTAGATAATCGGAGGAGAACATGGTGTAGATATTCGGAGGAGAACATGGTGTAGATATTCGGAGGAGAACATGGTGTAGATAATCGGAGGAGAACATGGTGTAGAGCCTGAACAGGAGAACATGGTGTGGTGCATTCATTCTACCCACAATGCCCCAGAAGAGGGTCTCGGTGCAAGGCCAGAGGACCCCTCCCCCCTGCCTCTGCTCAGTGATTCTGCTCCAATATCCAATCATTGGAAGAGAATGGCAGAGCCTGAAGCCGGTTAGATTTTGTATTTAATGCGGTTGCTCCTTCGGGGATACTTTATTTTAGGAACCAATACAAAGGAATTTTAATAGGTTAATTGAGGAATGACACCGCCATTGATTGCGTCTCCCTCTGACGGCCAACATTCACCTTGTAGGTGAATTCAATAATAAGGATTTAAAGTGTAAGCTCACCTTTGTCACATCTTCTATTTGCAATGTATCTGCTGTGAATACTTTATTCGCTCTGCATGAATGAACGACATTTCCTTCTTTTCCTCATTCTTCTGGCCCCTCCCACTGCACCAGATTAGACTGAAATTACCAATGGCCCCCCATTAATGTGCTGAATTCCTACTGACAGGCTGGCAGTGCTATTAATTCGGCGACAGCCAGAGGTCCATGTGGTAAACTTGAGGCTGTGTGCAGGAATCGGGGTCACAGGGGTCAGTGTTGGGGTCACTAGAGACACAGAATTTCAGGGGGTACTAGATACCCTGGAGTCACTAGGGACACAGGATCATAGGGATCACTGGAGACACAGGAGTCACAGGATCATAGGAGTCACTGAAGACACAGGAGTCACAGGATCATAGGGATCATTGGAGACACAGGAGTCACTGGAGACACAGGAGTCACAGGATCATAGAGATCACTGGAGACACAGGAGTCACTGGAGACACAGCAGTCACAGAATCATAGGAGTCACTGGAGACACGGGAGTCACTGGAGACACAGGAGTCACTGGAGACACAGAAGTCATCGGAGATACAGGAGTCACAGGATCATAGGAGTCAACTTGAGGCTGTGTGGAGGAACCGGGGTCACAGGGGTCAGCGGATTGGAGTGTTGGGGTCACTAGAGAGACAGAATTTCAGGGGGTACTAGATACCCTTGAGTCACTAGGGACACAGATCATAGGGATCACTGGAGTCACAGGAGTCACAGAAACATAGGGATCACTGGAGACACAGGAGTCACTGGACAGGAGTCTCAGGATCATAGGGATCACTGGAGACACAGGAGTCACAGGATCATAGGGATCACTGGAGACACAGGAGTCACAGGATCATAGGAGTCACTGCAGACACAGGAGTCACTTGAGATACAGAAATCACAGGAGACACAGGAGTCAAAGGATCATAGGGATCACTGGAGACACAGGAGTCACTGGAGACACAGGAGTCACTGGAGACACAGAAGTCACAGGATCATAGGGATCACTGGAGACACAGGAGTCACAGGATCATAGGAGTCACTGGAGACACAGGAGTCACAGGATCATAGGAGTCACTGGAGACACAGGAGTCACTGGAGACACAGGAGTCACAGGAGTCACTGCAGACACAGGAGTCACTAGAGACACAGGGGATCACTGGAGACACAGGAGTCACTGGAGACAAAGGAGTCACAGGATCATAGGAGTCACTGGAGACACAGGAGTCACTGGATCATAGGTGTCACTGCAGACACAGGAGTCACTGGAGACACAGGGGATCACTGGAGACACAGGAGTCACTGGAGACACAGGAGTCACAGGATCATAGGAGTCACTGGAGACACAGGAGTCACAGGATCATAGGTGTCACTGCAGACACAGGAGTCACTGGAGACACAGGGGATCACTGGAGACACAGGAGTCACTGGAGACACAGGAGTCACAGGATCATAGGAGTCACTGGAGACACAGGAGTCACTGAAGACACAGAAGTCACTGGAGACACAGGAGTCACTGGAGACACAGGAGTCACTGGAGACACAGGAGTCACTGGAGACACAGGAGTCACAGGATCATAGGAGTCACTGGAGACACGAGTCACTGGAGACACAGGAGTTACTGGAGACATAGGAGTCACTTGAGACATAGGAGTCACTATAGATCCAGGAGTCACAGAATCATAAGGGACACTGGAGAACAAGGGTCAAAGGAGTCACTGGAGACACAGAAGTCATAGGATCATAGGAGTCACTAGAGACACAGGAGTGTAGAGGATGTACTGGTTGCTGGATACAGAGGAGTCAAAGAATTATAGGGGTCACTGGAGATTAGGGATGAGCCGAACACCCCCCAGTTCGGTTCGCACCAGAACCTGCGAACGGACCGAAAATTTGCACGAACGTTAGAACCCCATTGACGTCTATGGGACTCGAACGTTCAAAATCAAAAGTGCTCATTTTAAAGGCTAATTTGCACGGTATTGTCCTAAAAAGTGTTTGGGGACCCGGGTCCTACCCCAGGGGACATGTATCAATGCAAAAAAAACTTTTAAAAACGGCCGTTTTTTCGGGAGCAGTGATTTTAATGATGCTTAAAGTAAAAAAAAAAAGTGAAATATTCCTTTAAATTTCGTACCTGGGGGGTGTCTATAGTATGCCTGTAAAGTGACGCGTGTTTCCCGTGTTTAGAACAGTCCCTGCACCAAATGTCATTTTTAAAGGAAAAAATCTCATTTAAAACTGCTTGCGGGTTTAATGTCATGTCGGGTCCTGGCAATATGGATGAAAATCAGTGAGACAAACGGCATGGGTACCCCCCAGTCCATTACCAGGCCCTTTGGGTCTTGTATGGATATTAAAGGGAACCCCGCACCCAAATTAAAATAAGGAAAGGTGTGGGGCCACCAGGCCCTATATACTCTGAACAGCAGTATACAGGCGGTGCAAACAAGACAGGGACTGTAGGTTTGTTGTTAAGTAGAATCTCTTTGTAATTTTGAACGGGTACATTTTTAACGTGTTTAGCTCCAGCCAAAAAATCTTTTTTAAGCTTTTTGGAAAACATAGGGAAGGGTTATCACCCCTGTGACATTTGTTTTGCTGTCTTTCCTCCTCTTCAGAAGATTTCACCTCACTTTTTGTCCCAATGAAAAATGTTTTTTGAAAATTTGGGTTTTTTTGTGGAACAAGGATTGGAAAGCATCAGTGGAAAGGAGAAATTGTTTTCCCATATTAACTTCTACAGGAGAGAATTTTTCCTAGGGGTAGATTTCATCTCACTTCCTGTTGTCTCCTTCCGTTTGCAAGTAGGAGTCGTTTGTAAGTTAGATTTTTGAAAGTAGGGACCTGCCCTATATACTCAGCAGAAATTGGGGCTTTAGGTGTTGTTGTGGCCACAACACTGTAAGCCCTCGCAGGGCCCTGCTGTGAAATATTAGATCAAGAATTGTAATTACATGTCCCTGTTGTACAGGGGCAGAAAAATTGGGCCTTGGGCACTGGTGCCACAACACTGCAACCCCTTACAGAAACTCTAGTTGGAACGCAGGAACGAGCCCTGCTGCAAAGTATTGCATCAAAAATTGTAATTACACGCCCCTGTTAAACAAGGGCTGAAAAATTGGGCCTTAGGCACTGGTGGTGGCACCCAGAACCAAAAATGTTCTTACAAGCTATCAGCGTGATGATTGAGGAGGAAGAGGATAATTACTCAGGGATAGTCACTCAGCATCAGCATAGGCAGTCTTTGAAGGGATCTGAGATTTCAAAAAAAATTATTCGGTTACATCAGCATCAGGTGCTTGGTAGCTGGTGGTGATCCAAGACTGATTCATTTTTATGAAGGTCAGTCGATCGACCGAGTCGGTGGACAGCAGCACTGAATGTGCGTTCCGAAAGAACGCTGGATGCAGGACAGGCCAGTAGCTCAATTGCATACTGTGCAAGCTCTGGCCAGTGATCCATCCTCAAGACCCAGTAACCCAGAGGATTTTCGGTGGGAAAGGTGTCCAAGTCTGATCTTGCCCCTAGGTATTCCTGCACCATGTAAAACAGACTCTGGCGATGGTTGCTGGAACCGATCATACCTTGGGGCTGCGGACCAAAAAATTGTCTGAACGCATCGGTCAGACGGCCACCTTCTCCACCGCTCCTTCTTTGACTGACCGAAGCCTCAGCAACACGTTGTCCAGAAACAGGAGTTTGTAACCTCCCAGTCTCTGGGAACGCGTTGCACAGACCTTTCTGCAAGGCCTCCCGAAGATGTTTCATCCTCTGCTCCCTCTGCGATGGCAAGATAAGGTCCGCAACCTTACCCTTGTAACGTGGATCAAGGAGGGTTGCCAGCCAGTATTGGTCCTTCTCCTTGATACCACGAATACGAGGATCCTTACGCAGGCTTTGCAGGATCAGGGAGGCCATGCAGCGTAGGTTTGCTGAGGCATTCGGTCCAGGGTCCTCTGGGTCACTAAGGATGACATGGTCCGCAGCCACCTCCTCCCAGCCACGTACAAGTCCATGTGTTTCTTGGGACTGATCCCTTAAAGACTGCTGCTGATGCTGAGTGCCAGGCTCCACCTCCATACTGACACAATCTTCCTCCTCTTCCTCGTCTTCTTACTGTGTGATTGGCGGGCACGCAGGAACACTGTCTGGATAAAGGGGGCCTTGAGAGCTAAGGAAGTCCTCCTCTTCCTGCCTCTGTTCTGCCTCAAGTGCCCTGTCCATTATTCCACGCAGCCTGTGCTCCAACAGGTGGACAAGGGGGGCCGTGTCACTGATGCATGCACTGTCACTGCTCACCATCCTCATTGCCTCCTCAAATGGTGACAGGACATCCCTGATCATGGCCCACTGGCGTGGGGAAAAAAAAAACAAGCTCCCCTGACCCTGTCCTGGTGCCATAGTCGCACAGGTACTTATTGATGGCCCTCTGCTGCGTGTGCAGCCGCTGCAGCATGGCCAACGTTGAGTTCCACCTGGTGGGCATGTCACAGATTAGGCGGTTCTTGGGCAGGTTAAATTCCTTTTGGAGGTCAGCCAGCCAAGCACTGGCATTATATGACCAGCGGAAATGCACACAGACTTTCCTGGCCTGCCTCAGGACATCCTGTAAGCCCGGGTACCTGCCCAAGAACCGCTGCACCACCAAGTTAAGGACGTGAGCCAAACAGGGCACATGGGTCATTTGTCCCTGTCGGAGGGCAGAGAGGAGGTTGGTGCCATTGTCGCAAACCACCATTCCTGCCTTAAGTTGGCGTGGCGTCAACCACCTCTGAACCTGCCCCTGCAGAGCTGACAGAACCTCTGCCCCAGTGTGGCTCCTGTCCCCCAAACACACCAGCTCAAGCACCGCATGGCATCTTTTGGCCTGCGTACTTGCGTAGCCCCTTGAACACCTATGGAGCACTGCTGGTTCCGAGGAAGAGGCCATGGAGGAAGAAGAAGAGGAGGGGGTGGAGGAGAGAGGTGTGTCACAATCATTAGTAGTGGCATTTTGGAGGCGTGGTGGCGGAACAACCTCCAACACTACTGCACCTTGTCCTGCATCCTTCCCAGCTGCCAGAAGAGTCACCCAATGCACGGTGAAACTTAGGTAACGTCCCTGTCCATGCCTGCTGGACCATGAGTCAGCGGTAATATGCACCTTACCGCTGACCGCCCTGTCCAGCGAGGCATGGACATTGCCTTCCACATGCCGGTAGAGCGCCGGAATCGCCTTCCGTGAGAAAAAGTGGCATTTGGGTACCTGCCACTGAGGAACCACACATTCCACAAACTCACGGAAGGGGACAGAGTCTACCAACTGAAAAGGCAGCAGTTGAAGTGCTAGCAATTTTGTCAAGCTAGCATTCAACCGCTGGGCATGTGGATGGCTGGGAGCGAACTTCTTTCGGTGATGCAGCAGCTGGGGCAGGGAAATTTGCCTGGTACAATCTGACGTCGGTGTACCAAAAGCAGATTGCCCACAAGTACTTGGCTGTGACACACCTAATTCTACACCTTCATTCCTCTCAGTGCAGGTCTCAGAGAGGACTGAAGGTATAGTGGGGTTGGAGATCTCAGCTGATGAGGAGCAAGAAGAGGTCCTCTTTGTTCCTTGATGTGGGTCTTTTAGATACACTTGCCAACGAACTGCATGGCAGGTCAACATATGTCTGGTCAAGCATGTGGTGCCCAAGCAGGAGATGTTTTGGCCACGTGAGATACGCTTGAGACATATGTTGCAAATAGCAGCGGTGCGATCTGATGCACTCGTCTCAAAAAAGACCCACACCAAAGAACTTTTAGAATAACGCGCAGACAGCAGCTCCCTGCACATGTGGAGCTTTGGGGTGTGATGCAGTCAGTGTGCTGCCCTTAGGCTGGCCCCTGGAGGGCATCCTGCCTCGTTGGTGATGTGCCGCCTCCTCCTCCTCCTCCTCTCTCCTATCAGGCACCCACGTTGAGTCAGTGACCTCATCATCTCCTCCCTCCTCATCACTGGAGCAAACCTGGCAGTATGCTGCAGCAGGGGGAGCATGACTGCCAGATTGCTGTCCTTCTTGGGCACCCCCTCAGTCTGTGCTCACGTTACTGCCTTCATCGAGCTCAGTATCATCATCAGAGCCTTCCAAACGCTGGGCATCCTCCTGGAGCATGTACCCAACACTGTGGTCAAACAGTTCGAGGGACTCCTCAGGAGGACATGGTGGAGCTAGGGAAGGAGTCACTGATGACATTGAGCCGAGGGAAGAGGCCGCTGCTTTGCCAGACAAAGTACCCTGGGCATGGGTGAGAGAGGATGAGGAGGATGAGGACGGCTTGGTCATCCACTCGACCAAGTCTTCCGCATGTTGTGGCTCAACACGGCCAGCTGCCGAAAAAAAGGCCAAGCGTGTCCCACGGCCACGTGCTGATGAGGATGCACCATCTCCACGACCAGCACTAGACACAGAGCCTGCTTGCCCTCTCTTATTGGCTTGTGACTGTCTGCCTCTCCTTCTTGGCCTTCCAGACATACTAATGGCCTGTAGCTGCACTAAGCTGGGATATATATATATATATGTACTGATACTGCAGCTAGCAAAATCAACCGCCTGCCTGTAGTATGAGAACACCACCAACCTTCTACAGGTAGCTTTAGCTGAACACTGTGCAGAGCTTGCAAAAAACTAACTTGTAGCTTATTAAGCTGCCTGTGGTAGTGATAGGATCAGGAAAACACCACCAACCTTCTACAGGTAGCTTTAGATGAACACTGTGCAGAGCTCGCAAAAAAATAACTTGTAGTTTTAGCTGAACACTGTGAGCAGGACGCACTGCACTAACTTGTAGCTTTAGCTGAACACTGTGCAGAGGTCTCACTACACTAACTTGTAGTTTTAGCTGAACACTGTGAGGAGGACGCACTACACTAACTTGTAGCTTTAGCTGAACACTGTGCAGAGGTCGCACTACACTAACTTGTAGTTTTCGCTGAACACTGTGAGGAGGACACACTACACCAACTTGTAGCTTTAGCTGAACACTGTGAGGAGGACACACTACACCAACTTGTAGTTTTAGCTGAACACTGTGAGCAGGACGCACTACACTAACTTGTAGCTTAGCTGCCTGCGGTAGTGATAGGATCAGGAAAACACCACCAACCTTCTACAGGTAGCTTTAGGTGAACACTGTGCAAAGCTCGCAAAAAAATAACTTGTAGGTTTAGCTGAACACTGTGAGGAGGACGCACTACACTAACTTGTAGCTTTAGCTGAACACTGTGCAGAGGTCGCACTACACTAACTTGTAGATTTAGCTGAACACTGTGCAGAGGTCGCACTACACTAACTTGTAGTTTTAGCTGAACACTGTGAGCAGGACGCACTACACTAACTTGTAGCTTTAGCTGAACACTGTGCAGAGGTCGCACTACACTAATTTGTAGCTTTAGCTGAACACTGTGCAGAGGTCACACTACACTAATTGTAGTTTTAGCTGAACACTGTGAGCAGGACGCACTACACTAACTTGTAGCTTTAGCTGAACACTGTGAGGAGGACGCACTACACTAACTTGTAGCTTTAGCTGAACACTGTGCAGAGGTCGCACTACACTTACTTGTAGTTTTAGCTGAACACTGGGAGGAGGACGCACTACACTAACTTGTAGCTTTAGCTGAACACTGTGCAAAGGTCGCACTACACTAACTTGTAGTTTTAGCTGAACACTGTGAGCAGGATGCACTACACTAACTTGTAGCTTTAGCTGAACACTGTGCAGAGGTCTCACTACACTAACTTGTAGTTTTAGCTGAACACTGTGAGCAGGATGCACTACACTAACTTGTAGCTTTAGCTGAACACTGTGCAGAGGTCTCACTACACTAACTTGTAGTTTTAGCTGAACACTGTGAGCAGGACGCACTACACTAACTTGTAGCTTTAGCTGAACACTGTGCAGAGGTCTCACTACACTAACTTGTAGCTTTAGCTGAACACTATGCAGAGGTCTCACTACACTAACTTGTAGCTTTAGCTGAACACTGTGCAGAGGTCGCACTACACTAACTTGTAGTTTTAGCTGAACACTGCGAGGAGGACGCACTACACTAACTTGTAGCTTTAGCTGAACACTGTGCAGAGGTCGCACTACACTAACTTGTAGTTTTAGCTGAACACTATGAGGAGGACGCACTACACTAACTTGTAGCTTTAGCTGAACACTGTGCAGAGGTCACACTAAACTAACTTGTAGTTTTAGCTGAACACTGTGAGCAGGACGCACTACACTAACTGTAAATAGTCTAGCTGCCTGACTGTGGTACTAATAGGATCAAAAGAACACCAGCAATTTTCTTCAGGTAGCTGTAAATACTGTAACAAGACAAGCCTGCCTGTCAGTAGGAAGATAACAGGAACGGATCTAGCTAAACCGAATACAGTGTATATATATATATATATATATATATATATATATATATACACAACACCTGGGATGCATATATATACACAATACACTGTAAGTGCAGCTGACTCACTGACTGTCGCGCCTAATCTAGCTAACTCAAATGAAATGTCACTGTCTGTCTCTCTCTCTCTCAATGAACACCGGAACACACACTACACAGGGCCGCCGTGCAGGCGGCCTTATATAGTGTGGGGCATATTCTAAACCCCCTGAGCCATAATTGGCCAAAGCCACCCTGGCTTTGGCCAATTACAGCTCTCTCTACTGACAGCGCTGTGATTGGCCAAGCATGCGGGTCATAGTGCATGCTTGGCCAATCAACAGCCAGCAATGCACTACGATGCCGCAGTGAATTATGGGTCCTGACGCGCCACATGAATTTGGCGTGAACGGCCCATAACGTTCGCAATTCGGCGAACGATCGAACAGCCGAACGCGAAGCTCATCCCTACTGGAGATACAGGAGTCACACAGGCATTTAGTGTGCATTAGAGGCACAGGGTGCTGTGAAGTCACTGGGTGACATAGGAAGCTCAGAGGTCAGTGGGTGACTCAGGAGTGTTGGCATCACTGGAGACACAGAATCACAGGGGGGAACTGGAGACCCTGGAGCCACTAGAGACACAGGAGTCACAGGATCATAGGGGACACAGGAGTCACAGGATCATAGGGGCCACTGGAGACACAGGAGTCACAGGATCATAGGGGCCACTGGAGACACAGGAGTCACAGGATCATAGGGGCCACTGGAGACACAGGAGTCACAGGATCATAGGGGCCACTGGAGACACAGGAGTTACAGGATCATAGGGGCCACTGGAGACACAAGGTCATAGGGGCCACTGGGGACACAGGAGTCACAGGATCATAGGGGCCACTGGAGACACAAGGTCATAGGGGCCACTGGGGACACAGGAGTCACAGGATCATAGGGGCCACTGGAGACACAGGAGTCACAGGATCATAGGGGCCACTGGAGACACAAGGTCATAGGGGCCACTGGGGACACAGGAGTCACAGGATCATAGGGGCCACTGGAGACACAAGGTCATAGGGGCCACTGGGGACACAGGAGTCACAGGATCATAGGGGCCACTGAAGACACAAGGTCATAGGGGCCACTGGGGACACTGGAGTCACAGGATCATAGGGGCCACTGGAGACACAAGGTCATAGGGGCCACTGGGGACACAGGAGTCACAGGATCATAGGGGCCACTGGAGACACAGGAGTCACAGGATCATAGGGGCCACTGAAGACACAGGACCATAGGGGCCATTGGGGACACAGTAGTCAAAGGATCATAGGGGCCACTGGAGACACAGGAGCTTAGGGGACATTGGGGTCACTGAAGTGCACAGGGGTCAAAGTCCCGGGAAGCACAGGGAACACAGGTGGGCAACACCGGAGGCATGAAGATGGAGGGGGGGTAGATGTGAGTTAGAGGAAAGAGCAGAGTCCTCCATAGTATTTCAGTCACTGGATATAACAGAAGCAATGCTGGAAATGTCCCCATTGTATGATATATTTGACCTCTGGCCTTCCCTGTGTCTGGGAGGACATATCCCGGGAGGCTCCGGCCTCTTGTTTTATTGGACAGACACATAGAATGTGCACCTCTGACAAATCCAGGTCGGCATTCTTCATGGTCGGCATTCTTCGTGGTCGGCATTCTTCATGGTTGGCATTCTTCACGGTTGGCATTCTTCATGGTTGGCATTCTTCACGGTTGGCATTCTTCATGGTCGGCATTCTTCGTGGTCGGCATTCGTCTTCCTGCAGACCCCCCTGTGAATGGCGTACACTGTGGACATCAATAATGTTTTATGGGGTGTGTGTCGTTTTTAGGGCACAGAGACTAAAAATGACGGCAGCGCGGAGAGTGATACATACCTCTAATAAAATGTACAACACAGATTTACCAAATAAAGGTAAAATACGGCCCCTCTCATTGGGCCCTCTCAGCACCTACAGCGCTCATTCCCCCACCGCGCGTTTACAGCTCTTTCCGCACACTTGAAAACAAAATTACTTAATAAAACCTGTCCAAATGACATTACTGTATACTGTTACAGCCGGGAGATGGGAGAGCTACCAATTATGAGGCAGTCATTTGCGGTTAATAGGCAAATAGCTCATACTGGGCCCAATTCTGCCCGGGAAGTCAAGGCAATTTGTCTGTTTTCTCATTGTAACTCGTCCTGACAGCGCCGAGAATTAACATGTAAAAACAGCCAGGAAGGCCTTTATGGCACTGATAAATTCTGAAGATGCCTTCAGAGCCCGGCTCCATGTTGTCAGGCGGATGGAGGATGGAGAGGTTTATAGTCCCAGCTCATTCATGAATGATTGTATTGACAAAGAGAGAGAGCCGAAGGTAGATGCACACCGGGGCTAAAGATCTTACCAATCCCATCGTCATGTGACCCTGCTTTGGAGTGATCCCACCATATACTGTAGAGTGACAGATGGGCTGTTCCCTCAATGTCTCTGAACATTGAAACTAGTGATGAGTGAAGGCAGCAAGGTTTAGTTCACGGGACGTTCACCCAACACGTGATAGAATTCACAAATCCCGAACATAGCGCCCAAACCCAACTGAATTCCATCAGAGCCAAATCATGTTATTATTTCTGAACTTTTTCAAGGCCAATTTGCAAGCTTCTGGGGAAAAAAAGAGCAACAGTAAGTGAGCACTGCCATGGGGGACAAATACCAATGCATTGATAATCAGTATGGCTGGGGTATCTTGGGTGACATCATTGACCACACACACGGTCACGACCACATAAAATCACGCACGATGCTCATCTCCTGCTCTCATTAGCACTGCTGGAATGTGAACATCGAACCTGGAGGACCTCATTGACCAAATATGATGATGACAGTACATAGTCAATGACATCACCCAAGATGCCCGCCGGCTTGTTTACAATGTAAAACAAACCAATGGGTGGCCAGAAGCTTCTTTGAGTGGCCCTAGTAATGCCGCAACTGAATGAATGACTTCTGGCTGTGGCAGCTGGAGGTTCAGGTGGGGGGCGAACTCCCCAAATCTGGCCATTTAGTTCTCCCATTCGGTGAACTGTGAACAGTTTGGATTCAGGTCAGACTCGTGGTTGCAACAAAAGATGACATGCAGGTGTACTGTAGCAGAAACTTGTCAGACCACAATTATGGAAGCTCCTGGTATTCACTGCAAATGTATATCAAGGTTTATGGTTCAAATCAACATCTTCAGCTTTTAGTAGATGACAACTCTGCTTGCTGGGAACAATCTGTGGCAGAGGTTTATTAACCTTTCTAATTGCCCTTGTCCTTCACCCAGATAAGAAGGGATGAGAAGACCTCTTTCCTCCTCTCTCTTCATTCACTAAACATATAGACTCAGCCAAGCCTTCATTTACAGGAAACCATGTTTAAGGATAGATGACCCAATAGGAACATATTAGCCATTGGAGTCTGAGGGACTTCTAGAGCTCGGAGATTTGTACAACTCTCAGTGACCTCAGTGCTAACCTCTCCCTCCTAAAGTTTCCAGCAGAGGAAAGGTTTTGCTAAGGGAACTCTTTTCATTTTGATTCAATTTCATCATATAAAAATGCATTGAGTTCATGTGAAAGACGGAAATAAGGTTGTGTTGGTGGAATTTTAGGGTGCAATGACTCCTAAGGAAACAGAAGCTCCAAACTAAAAAAAGCTCTAGCTAAACTAAGTAAAGGTCCCGGACCAGTTGTGGAGATAGCAAATTACCCTAGCCCTCCTTAAAGCTGGGAACAGGATGTACGAAACTGAGAAGAACCCCAATGCTAACTCCAACTTTAACCCTAACCCTAATGCTAACCCTAACCCTAACTCTAACCCTAACTCTAACCCTAACTCTAACCCTTACCCTAATGCTAACCCTAACCCTAAAGCTAATGCTAACTCTAACCCTAACCCTAAGGCTAACCCTAAAGCTAATGCTAACTCTAACCTTAACTCTAACCCTACTGCTTATCCTAACATGAACCCTTAGGCTGGTTGGGTTCCCACCTATGAGGGTTTCTCCACATCCAATTCGCATAGCAGGAGATTGTGACCGGCTCTCTATGGAGCTCTCTATGGAGCCGGTTCACACATCTCAAATTGCACCGGAGCCTCTTTTGGTCTGTTTCAGGTCTGAATTCAGCCCAAAATTCGGGCTGAAATTGGACCTGAAAGGGTGAATGGAAACACAGAGGACCCCCCCACTGTGAGCCGCTGCGATCTTTAATGTGAACCCAGCCTAAGGCTAACACTAACCCCAACTCTAACCTTAAATCTAACCCTAATGCCGCGTACACACGATCGCACATTCCGACAACAAAATCCATGGTTTTTTTTCCAACGGATTTTGTCTCAAGCTTGTCTTGCATACACACGGGTCACACAAATCTTGTCAGAAATTCCGATCGCCAAGAACGCGGCGACGTACAAAGCGTACGATGAGCCGAGAAAAATGAAGTTCATCAGCCAGTGCGGCTCTTCTGCTTGATTCTGAGCATGCGTGGAACTTTGTGCGTCGGAGCTGTGTACACACGATCGGAATTTACGACAACGGATTTTGTTGTCGGAAAATTTGAGAACCAGATCTTAAATTTTGTTTGTCAGAAATTCCGACGAAAAATGTCCGATGGAGCCGACAAGCGATCGGAATTTCCGAAAACAAGCTCCCATCAAATATTTGTTGTCGGAAGTTCTGACCCTGTGTACGCCGCATTAGGCTAACAGTTAGGCTAAGCCAAACATTAACCCTAAAACTAACACTAAACCCAACTCTATCCCTAACACTAAACCCAACTCTATCCCTAACACTAACCCAACTCTATCCCTAACACTAACCCCAACTCTATCCCTAACACTAACCCAACTCTATCCCTAACACCAACCCCAACTCTATCCCTAACACTAACCCCAACTCTATCCCTAACACTAACCCCAACTCTATCCCTAACACTAACCCCAACTCTATCCCTAACACTAAACCCAACTCTATCCCTAACACTAAACCCAACTCTATCCCTAACACTAACCCCAACTCTATCCCTAACACTAACCTCAACTCTATCCCTAACACTAAACCCAACTCTATCCCTAACACTAACCCCAACTCTATCCCTAACACTAACCCCAACTCTATCCCTAACACTAACCCCAACTCTATCCCTAACACTAACCCCAACTCTATCCCTAACACTAACCCCAACTCTATCCCTAACACTAACCCCAACTCTATCCCTAACACTAACCCCAACTCTATCCCTAACACTAAACCCAACTCTATCCCTAACACTAACCCCAACTCTATCCCTAACACTAACCCAACTCTATCCCTAACACTAACCTCAACTCTATCCCTAACACTAAACCCAACTCTATCCCTAACACTAACCCCAACTCTATCCCTAACACTAACCTCAACTCTATCCCTAACACTAAACCCAACTCTATCCCTAACACTAACCCCAACTCTATCCCTAACACTAACCCCAACTCTATCCCTAACACTAACCCCAACTCTATCCCTAACACTAACCCCAACTCTATCCCTAACACTAACCCCAACTCTATCCCTAACACTAAACCTAACTCTATCCCTAACACTAACCCCAACTCTATCCCTAACACTAACCCCAACTCTATCCCTAACACTAACCCTAACTCTATCCCTAACACTAACCCTAACTCTATCCCTAACACTAACCCCAACTCTATCCCTAACACTAACCCTAACTCTATCCCTAAACACTAACCCCAACTCTATCCCTAACCCTAAACCCAACTCTATCCCTAACACTAAACCCAACTCTATCCCTAACACTAACCCCACACTAACCCCAACTCTATCCCTAACACTAACCCCAACTCTATCCTTAACACTAACCCCAACTCTATCCCTAACACTAACCCTAACTCTATCCCTAACACTAACCCCAACTCTATCCCTAACACTAACCCTAACTCTATCCCTAACACTAACCCCAACTCTATCCCTAACACTAAACCCCAACTCTATCCCTAACACTAAACCCAACTCTATCCCTAACACAAACCCCAACTCTATCCCTAACACTAACCCTAACTCTATCCCTAACACTAACCCCAAACTCTATCCCTAACACTAACCCCAACTCTATCCCTAACACTAACCCCAACTCTATCCTAACACTAACCCCAACTCTATCCTAACACTAACCCCAACTCTATCCCTAACACTAACCCTAACTCTATCCCTAACACTAACCCCAACTCTATCCCTAACACTAAACCCCAACTCTATCCCTAACACTAAACCCAACTCTATCCCTAACACTAACCCCAACTCTATCCCTAACACTAACCCTAACTCTATCCCTAACACTAACCCCAACTCTATCCCTAACACTAACCCCAACTCTATCCCTAACACTAACCCCAACTCTATCCCTAACACTAACCCCAACTCTATCCCTAACACTAAACCCAACTCTATCCCTAACACTAAACCCAACTCTATCCCTAACACTAACCCCAACTATATCCCTAACCCTAAACCCCAACTCTACCCTAACACTAACCCCAACTCTATCCCTAACACTAACCCTAACTCTATCCCTAACACTAACCCCAACTCTATCCCTAACACTAACCCCAACTCTATCCCTAACACTAACCCCAACTCTATCCCTAACACTAACCCCAACTCTATCCCTAACACTAACCCCAACTCTATCCCTAACACTAACCCCAACTCTATCCCTAACACTAACCCCAACTCTATCCCTAACACTAACCCCAACTCTATCCCTAACACTAACCCCAACTTCTATCCCTAACACTAACCCCAACTCTATCCCTAACACTAACCCCAACTCTATCCCTAACACTAACCCCAACTCTATCCCTAACACTAACCCCAACTCTATCCCTAACACTAACCCCAACTCTATCCCTAACACTAACCCCAACTCTATCCCTAACACTAAACCCAACTCTATCCCTAACACTAACCCCAACTCTATCCCTAACACTAATTCCAACTCTATCCCTAACACTAACCCCAACTCTATCCCTAACACTAACCCCAACTCTATCCCTAACACTAACCCCAACTCTATCCCTAACACTAACCCCAACTCTATCCCTAACACTAACCCCAACTCTATCCCTAACACTAACCCCAACTCTATCCCTAACACTAACCCCAACTATAACACTAACACTAACCCCAACTCTATCCCTAACACTAACCCCAACTCTATCCCTAACACTAACCCCAACTCTATCCCTAACACTAACCCCAACTCTATCCCTAACACTAACCCCAACTCTATCCCTAACACTAACCCCAACTCTATCCCTAACACTAACCCCAACTCTATCCCTAACACTAACCCCAACTCTATCCCTAACACTAACCCCAACTCTATCCCTAACACTAACCCCAACTCTATCCCTAACACTAACCCCAACTCTATCCCTAACACTAACCCCAACTCTATCCCTAACACTAAACCCCAACTCTATCCCTAACACTAAACCCAAACTCTATCCCTAACACTAACCCCAACTCTATCCCTAACACTAACCCCAACTCTATCCCTAACACTAAACCCAACTCTATCCCTAACACTAAACCCAACTCTATCCCTAACACTAACCCCAACTCTATCCCTAACACTAACCCCAACTCTATCCCTAACACTAACCCCAACTCTATCCCTAACACTAACCCCAACTCTATCCCTAACACTAACCCCAACTCTATCCCTAACACTAACCCCAACTCTATCCCTAACACTAACCCCAACTCTATCCCTAACACTAAACCCAACTCTATCCCTAACACTAAACCCCAACTCTATCCCTAACACTAACCCCAACTCTATCCCTAACACTAACCCCAACTCTATCCCTAACACTAAACCCAACTCTATCCCTAACACTAAACCCAACTCTATCCCTAACACTAACCCCAACTCTATCCCTAACACTAACCCCAACTCTATCCCTAACACTAACCCCAACTCTATCCCTAACACTAACCCCAACTCTATCCCTAACACTAACCCCAACTCTATCCCTAACACTAACCCTAACTCTATCCCTAACACTAACCCCAACTCTATCCCTAACACTAACCCCAACTCTATCCCTAACACTAACCCCAACTCTATCCCTAACACTAAACCCAACTCTATCCCTAACACTAACCCCAACTCTATCCCTAACACTAACCCCAACTCTATCCCTAACACTAACCCCAACTCTATCCCTAACACTAACCCCAACTCTATCCCTAACACTAACCCCAACTCTATCCCTAACACTAACCCCAACTCTATCCCTAACACTAACCCCAACTCTATCCCTAACACTAACCCCAACTCTATCCCTAACACTAACCCCAACTCTATCCCTAACACTAACCCCAACTCTATCCCTAACACTAAACCCAACTCTATCCCTAACACTAACCCCAACTCTATCCCTAACACTAACCCCAACTCTATCCCTAACACTAACCCCAACTTTATCCCTAACACTAACCCCAACTCTATCCCTAACACTAACCCCAACTCTATCCCTAACACTAACCCCAACTCTATCCCTAACACTAACCCCAACTCTATCCCTAACACTAACCCCAACTCTATCCCTAACACTAACCCCAACTCTATCCCTAACACTAAACCCAACTCTATCCCTAACACTAACCCCAACTCTATCCCTAACACTAATTCCCAACTCTATCCCTAACACTAACCCCAACTCTATCCCTAACACTAACCCCAAACTCTATCCCTAACACTAACCCCAACTCTATCCCTAACACTAACCCCAACTCTATCCCTAACACTAACCCCAACTCTATCCCTAACACTAACCCCAACTCTATCCCTAACACTAACCCCAACTATAACACTAACACTAACCCCAACTCTATCCCTAACACTAACCCCAACTCTATCCCTAACACTAACCCCAAACTCTATCCCTAACACTAACCCAACTCTATCCCTAACACTAACCCCAACTCTATCCCTAACACTAACCCCAACTCTATCCCTAACACTAACCCCAACTCTATCCCTAACACTAACCCCAACTCTATCCCTAACACTAACCCCAACTCTATCCCTAACACTAACCCCAACTCTATCCCTAACACTAACCCCAACTCTATCCCTAACACTAAACCCAACTCTATCCCTAACACTAACCCCAACTCTATCCCTAACACTAACCCCAACTCTATCCCTAACACTAACCCCAACTCTATCCCTAACACTAACCCCAACTCTATCCCTAACACTAAACCCAACTCTATCCCTAACACTAACCCCAACTCTATCCCTAACACTAACCCCAACTCTATCCCTAACACTAACCCCAACTCTATCCCTAACACTAACCCCAACTCTATCCCTAACACTAACCCCAACTCTATCCCTAACACTAACCCCAACTCTATCCCTAACACTAACCCCAACTCTATCCCCTAACACTAACCCCAACTCTATCCCTAACACTAAACCCAACTCTATCCCTAACACTAACCCCAACTCTATCCCTAACACTAACCCCAACTCTATCCCTAACACTAAACCCAACTCTATCCCTAACACTAAACCCAACTCTATCCCTAACACTAACCCCAACTCTATCCCTAACACTAACCCCAACTCTATCCCTAACACTAACCCCAACTCTATCCCTAACACTAACCCCAACTCTATCCCTAACACTAACCCTAACTCTATCCCTAACACTAACCCTAACTCTATCCCTAACACTAACCCCAACTCTATCCCTAACACTAACCCCAACTCTATCCCTAACACTAACCCCAACTCTATCCCTAACACTAACCCCAACTCTATCCCTAACACTAACCCTAACTCTATCCCTAACACTAACCCTAACTCTATCCCCTAACACTAACCCCAACTCTATCCCTAACACTAACCCCAACTCTATCCCTAACACTAACCCCAACTCTATCCCTAACACTAACCCCAACTCTATCCCTAACACTAAACCCAACTCTATCCCTAACACTAACCCCAACTCTATCCCTAACACTAAACC
>JBBGZY010003707.1:0-47740 GCA_037952925.1 Lithobates clamitans
AAAGGAAAGGAAAGGAAAGGAAAGGAAAGGAAAGAGGGAGCAAGGAAGTAAAAGAGTAAGGAAGGAAAAGAGGAAGGAAGGAAAGGAGGGAGGGAGGGAGGGAGGGAGGAAGGAAAAAAGGAAAGAAGGAAGGAAGGAAAGGAAAGGAAAGGAAAGGAAAGGAAAGGAAAGGAAAGGAAAGGAAAGGAGGGAGGGAGGAAAGAAGGAAAAGACGAAGGAAGGACGGAATAGAGGAAGGAAGGGAGGAAAGGAGGGAGGAAAGGAGGAAGGAAGGGAGGAAATGAGGAAGGGAGGAAAGGAGGGAGGGGGGATTGAAGGAAATGAGGAAGGGGGGAAAGGAGGGAGGAAGGAATAGAGGAAGGAAGGGAAGAAGGGAGGATTTGTGAATGAAATATCGGTAGACCTTCCAGCTCAGATGGGAAATGATAGGGAGACAGATGAAGACAATGTGACTCTGACGCACATTTCCTCCTAATGGTTTATTTCGGTCACATTGGGTGGAAATCAGCGTTTGGCGTTGTTTTGTTTCCGGACACATTGCCAGGATATAAATACCTGGAAGATCCGTCTGGTTGTAGATTATATTTAGGACAGAAATGTATAGAGGAAGTCATTGTGGAATTGTCGGCTGGTGACAAGGTGAGGACATTCTGTGTGTCTCACCTCCTGGAGGAGAACAGCCGGGGGCCGGTGTCACCGCTCAGGATGTTGAGTCATTGTAGATGTCGGTGCCAACACATACCACCGGGTCATGATGTCATCTGTTGTGTGCCAGGTGGGGCCCAGCTGGAGCGGGCGGCTGTGCCAGGACCTCGTCATACCGCCAGTCAGACGTCTGAGCGGATTCTGTGCTGGAATGATAGGAAGAGATCTCGTGTGGTCGCTGGGGGTCAGAGTTCACTATGGAGGAACGGGGCAGAGATGGGATTTGTGACATTATGGGATGGGAGGATTTTGGCATAAAAAATATTGCTGTGAACATAACTTTGTAGCCAAAGCATCAGATATTAAATCTGATCTCCGGGATAATAAATTCATCGGTCATGAAGACCGCCCACTTCTGCTCTCTCCCCTTGTGCAGGGGGGACTGGTCTTGTCTCCGCCCCCTCCTGTAGTTTTCTGCAGTGGGTGGAGCCTGCTGGGCCCCTCCCACATCACTGCTTTATGGACAGGCTATGTACAGCCCAGTGATGATGTCATTGCTACTTTTATAAGGTAATATCTGGGGTTGCGCAGTCATTGGTGCACACAGAGCGGATTTCCATCCTCTGTGGCTATAGAGGAATAGATGTAATTAGAGGTTTTTGTGTCAACTTTAACGCAACATGAATTGTGGATCAGAAACAAGGGCACCTTTTAGTGAATTTGTCCTTTAGGTCCCTCCCTGCCCCCTCAGTGGAACCATCATAAATGTCTCTGGAGATCGTCAGTGTATGGCTCAGCCCTTTGCTTACTGATGGCCCCCCGCAGGCAAAGCCTTCATGTTCATGCGTGGCACTTCCCCCTCATTTATTCCTATAGATGCAGCCCTACTCCTATGTCATCCACAGGAAGGAACGGGTGACTGGTGTCCATGTTACATTGTACAGTCTGAGTAATCACAGGGGAGGAGGAGACTGAGGAAATGCTTCCTTCTGCCTGTGGCAGACTAATGACATCATCTCAGCCAAGGTACAGTCACTGACTGGCGCTCAGGGTTGGCTCTGTTACTATAAAGGTACATTATATACATATTGATGACTCTGTAGATTAGGAGATGTTAGGATTGAGTTCCGGCAAAAGACCCTCATACCAGAACCTCATACCAGAACCTCATACCAGAACCTCATAACAGAACCTCATAACAGACCCTCATACCAGAACCTCAATCCAGAACCTCATACCAGAACCTCAATCCAGAACCTCATACCAGAACCTCAATCCAGAACCTCATACCAAAACCTCATAACAGACCCTCATACCAGAACATCATACCAGACCCTCATACCAGACCCTCATACCAGAATGCTTATACCAGAACCTCACACCAGAACCTCATACCAGAACCTCATACCAGAACCTTATACCAGAACCTCAATCCAGAACCTCATACCAGAACCTCAATCCAGAACCTCATACCAAAACCTCATAACAGACCCTCATACCAGAACATCATACCAGACCCTCATACCAGACCCTCATACCAGAATGCTTATACCAGAACCTCACACCAGAACCTCATACCAGAACCTCATACCAGACCCTCATACCAGAACCTCATACCAGAACCTCATACCAGAAACTCATAACAGACCCTCATACCAGAACCTCATACCAGAACCTCATAACAGACCCTCATACCAGAACCTCATACCAGAACCTCATACCAGAACCTCATAACAGACCCTCATACCAGAACCTCATACCAGAACCTCATACCAGAACCTCATAACAGACCCTCATACCAGAACCTCATACCAGAACCTCATACCAGAACCTCATAGCAGACCCTCATACCAGAACCTCATACCAGACCCTCATACCAGAACCTCATAACAGACCCTCATACCAGAACCTCATAACAGACCCTCATACCAGAACCTCATAACAGACCCTCATACCAGAACCTCATAACAGACCCTCATACCAGAACCTTATAACAGACCCTCATACCAGAACCTCATACCAGAACCTCATAACAGACCCTCATACCAGAACCTCATACCAGACCCTCATACCAGAACCTCATAACAGACCCTCATAACAGACCCTCATACCAGAACCTCACACCAGAACCTCATACCAGAATGCTTATACCAGAACCTCACACCAGGACCTCATACCAGAACCTTATACCAGAACCTCATAACAGACCCTCATACCAGAACCTCATAACAGACCCTCATACCAGAACCTCATACCAGACCCTCATACCAGAACCTCACACCAGAACCTCACACCAGAACCTCATACCAGAACCTCATACCAGAACCATACAGAAGACCCTCATACCAGAATGCTTATACCAGAACCTCACACCAGAACCTCATACCAGAACCTCATACCAGAACCATACAGAGGACCCTCATACCAGAACCTCATACCAGACCCTTATACCAGAACCTCATACCAGAACCTCATACCTGAAACCTCATACCAGAACTTCATACCAGAAACCTCATACCAGACCCTCATAACGGAACCTCATACAAGACCCTCATAACGGAACCTCATACCAGACCCTCATACCAGAACGCTTATACCAGAACCTCACACCAGAACCTAATACCAGAACCTCATACCAGAACCATACAGAAGACCCTCATACCAGAACCTCATACCAGACCCTTATACCAGAACCTCATACCAGAACCTCATACCAGAAACCTCATACCAGAACCTCATACCAGAACCTCATACCAGAAACCACATACCAGAACCTCATAACAGACCCTCATACCAGAACCACATACCAGAACCTCATACCAGAACCTCATACCAGAACCTCATAACAGACCCTCATACCAGAACCTCATACCAGAACCTCATACCAGAACCTCATAGCAGACCCTCATACCAGAACCTCATACCAGACCCTCATACCAGAACCTCATAACAGACCCTCATACCAGAACCTCATAACAGACCCTCATACCAGAACCTCATAACAGACCCTCATACCAGAACCTCATAACAGACCCTCATACCAGAACCTCATAACAGACCCTCATACCAGAACCTCATACCAGAACCTCATACCACAACCTCATAACAGACCCTCATACCAGAACCTCATACCAGACCCTCATACCAGAACCTCATAACAGACCCTCATAACAGACCCTCATACCAGAACCTCACACCAGAACCTCATACCAGAATGCTTATACCAGAACCTCACACCAGGACCTCATACCAGAACCTTATACCAGAACCTCATAACAGACCCTCATACCAGAACCTCATAACAGACCCTCATACCAGAACCTCATACCAGACCCTCATACCAGAACCTCACACCAGAACCTCACACCAGAACCTCATACCAGAACCTCATACCAGAACCATACAGAAGACCCTCATACCAGAATGCTTATACCAGAACCTCACACCAGAACCTCATACCAGAACCTCATACCAGAACCATACAGAGGACCCTCATACCAGAACCTCATACCAGACCCTTATACCAGAACCTCATACCAGAACCTCATACCTGAAACCTCATACCAGAACTTCATACCAGAAACCTCATACCAGACCCTCATAACGGAACCTCATACAAGACCCTCATAACGGAACCTCATACCAGACCCTCATACCAGAACGCTTATACCAGAACCTCACACCAGAACCTCATACCAGAACCTCATACCAGAACCATACAGAAGACCCTCATACCAGAACCTCATACCAGACCCTTATACCAGAACCTCATACCAGAACCTCATACCAGAAACCTCATACCAGAACCTCATACCAGAACCTCATACCAGAAACCACATACCAGAACTTCATACCAGAAACCTCATACCAGACCCTCATACCAGAACCTCATACCAGAACGCTTATACCAGAACCTCACACCAGACCTTCACACTAGAACCTCATACCAGACCCTCATACCAGACCCTCATATCAGAACGCTTATACCAGAACCTCACACCAGACCCTCACACTAGAACCTCATACCAGAACCTTATACCAGAACCTCATACCAGAACCCTTATACCTGAACCACATACTGGAAACCTCATACCAGACCCTCACACCAGACCCTCATACCAGAACCTCATACCAGAACCTCATACCAGACCCTCATACCAGAAGCTCACACCAGACCCTTATACCAGAACCTCATACCAGAACCTCATACCAGAACCTCATACCAGAACCTCACACCAGACCCTCATACCAGAACCTCATACCTGAACCTCATACCTGAACCTCATACCTTAAACTTCATACCAGACCCTCATAATGGAACCTCATATCGGAAACCTCACACCGGAACCTCATACCGGAATCTCATACCGGAACCTCATACCAGAACCTCACACCAGACCCTCATACCGGAACCTCATACCAGAACCTCATACCAGACTCTCATGCCAGAACCTCATGCCAGAACCTTACACCAGAACTTCATACCAGACCCTCATACCAGAACCTCACACAAGACCCTGATACCGGAACCTCATACCAGAAACTCATACCAGAACTTTATACCAGACCCTCATACCGGAACCTCATACCAGAACCTTTATACCTGAACCTCATACTGGAAACCTCATACCAGACCCTCATACCAGAACGCTTATACCAGAACCTCACACCAGACCCTCACACTAGAACCTCATACCAGACCCTCATACCAGAACCTCATACCAGAACCTCATACCAGAACCCTTATACCTGAACCTCATACCAGAACCTCATACCAGAACCCTTATACCTGAACCTCATACTGGAAACCTCATATCAGACCCTCACACCAGACCCTCATACCAGAACCTCATACCAGAACCTCATACCAGAACCCTTATACCTGAACCTCATACTGGAAACCTCATACCAGAACCTCACACCAGACCCTCATACCAGACCCTCCTACCAGAACCTCACACCAGACCGTTATACCAGAACCTCATACCAGAACCTCATACCAGAACCTCACACCAGACCCTCATACCAAAACCTCATACCAGAACCTCATACCTGAACCTCATACCTTAAACTTCATACCAGACCCTCATAATGGAACCTCATACCGGAAACCTCACACCGGAACCTCATACCGGAATCTCATACCGGAACCTCATACCAGAACCTCACACCAGACCCTCATACTGGAACCTCATACCAGAACCTCACACCAGACCCTTATACTGGAACCTCATACCAGAACCTCATACCAGACCCTTATGCCAGAACCTCATGCCAGAACCTCACACCAGAACTTCATACCAGACCCTCATGCCAAAACCTCACACTAGAACTTCATACCAGACCCTCATACCAGAACCTCACACAAGAGCTTGATACCGGAACCTCATACCAGAAACTCACACCAGAACTTTGTACCAGACCCTCATACCGGAACCTCATACCAGAACCTTTATACCTGAACCTCATACTGGAAACCTTATACCAGACCCTCACACCAGACCCTCATACCAGAACCTCATACCAGAACCTCATACCAGACCCTCATACCAGAACCTCATACCGGACCCTCATACCAAACCCTCATACCGCATCCTCATACCAGACCCCATACCGGATCCTCATACCAGACCCTCAATACCGGATCCTCATACCGGATCTTCATACCAGATCCTCATACCGGAACCTCATACTAGAACTTTATACTGGAACCTCATACCAGACCCTTATACCAGAACCTCATACCAGACCCTCATACCAGACCCTCACACCAGACCCTCATACCAGACCCTCATACCAGAACCCTCTCCGCACTCAGCCCATTGAATTGGATTTAATAGTGGAGAAGAGGTGAAAGTCTCATTTGAAAATCTATTCATTCTGAAACAAAATTACTCTTTAAAAATCTCAGCGGGTCGGGGCTTTCCTGAGACCATTTCCAGCTCCTCTGTGAAAAGGTGAATTAACGGCACAATAGTACAACAAAGAATCCACACCAGCCGAATAATCTCCTCCGCCATTCGCCTTTCTATCAATCTTCCTCCGAGTGTTTTCAGAAAGGTTTCCACCTCACGGATCCTGACAGGCAGAACTGTGTCGGCTGATGAAATGTATCCTGGCCTTTTCTTCTGCCGGCCTGAAAGCCGAAATTGCAAGAAAAAAAAGTCTTTATTGGCATCCTGATAACCGGCGGTATGAATAATGGGGAAATATCGCCTATTGCTGCTGATGGACGTCGTCTCCACAGGTACCGAAAATAACTCACCAATTTTCATCTACTGGGAGAGAGACTAATCATGGTGATCTGGTGACATCATCATTGGAGGAGGAGTCAATAAACATCAAAATTCCAGCAGACTGGTAAAACCCTTGCAGCGCTTCCCCCATAGGAGGCGCTGGATAGGATGGTCCTCAGCCCCTCTGACACCCCAGGGTGACCGTCCACTAGGGATGAGCTTCGTGTTCGAGTCGAACCCATGTTCGACTCGAACATCGGCTGTTCGACCGTCCGTCGAATTGCGAACGATATGGGCCGTTCGCTCCAAATTCGTGTGGCGCGTCACGGCCCATAATTCACTGCGGCATCGCAGTGCATTGCTGGCTGATGATTGGCCAAGCATGCACTATGACCCGCATGCTTGGCCAATCACAGCGCCGTCAGTAGAGAGAGCTGTAATTGGCCAAAGCCAGGGTGGCTTTGGCCAATTATGGCTCAGGGGATTTAGTACACACCCCACACTATATAAGGCCGCCTGCACGGCGGCCCTGTGTAGTGTGTGTTCCGGTGTGCTGAGAGATAGAGAGAGAGAGAGACAGTGTCATTTGATTTGAGTTAGATAGATTAGGCAGAACAGTCAGTCAGTTAGCTGCACTTACAGTGTATTGTGTATATATATGCATCCCAGGTGTTGCATATATATATATACACTGTATTCAGTTTAGCTAGATCCGTTCCTGTTATCTTCTATCTAGACTATTTACATTTAGTGCAGTGTGTCCTGCTCACAGTGTTCAGCTAGATCCGTTCCTGCTATTTACATTCAGTACAGTGCTTCCTGCTCACAGTGTTCAGCTAGATCCGTTCCTGCTATTTACATTCAGTGCAGTGCGTGCTGCTCACAGTGTTCAGCTAGATCCGTTCCTGCTATTTACATTCAGTGCAGTGCGTCCTGCTCACAGTGTTCAGCTAGATCCGTTCCTGCTATTTACATTCAGTGCAGTGCGTCCTGCTCACAGTGTTCAGCTAGATCCGTTCCTGCTATTTACATTCAGTGCAGTGCGTCCTGCTCACAGTGTTCAGCTAGATCCGTTCCTGGTATTTACATTTAGTGCAGTGCGTCCTGCTCACAGTGTTCAGCTAGATCCGTTCCTGCTATTTACATTCAGTGCAGTGCGTCCTGCTCACAGTGTTCAGCTAGATCCGTTCCTGCTATTTACATTCAGTGCAGTGCGTCCTGCTCACAGTGTTTAGCTACATCCGTTCCTGCTGTTTACATTCAGTGCAGTGCGTCCTGCTCACAGTGTTCAGCTAGATCCGTTCCTGCTATTTACATTCAGTGCAGTGCGTCCTGCTCACAGTGTTCAGCTAGATCCGTTGCTGCTATTTACATTCAGTGCAGTGCGTCCTGCTCACAGTGTTCAGCTAGATCCGTTCCTGCTATATACATTTAGTGCAGTACGTCCTGCTCACAGTGTTCAGCTAGATCCGTTCCTGTTATCTTCCTACTGACAGGCAGGCTTGTCTGGTTACAGTATATAAAGCTACCTGAAGAAAATTACAGGTGTTCTTTTTGATCCTATTAGTACCACGGTCAGGCAGCTAGACTATTTACATTTAGTACAGTGTGTCCTGCTCACAGTGTTCAGCTAGATCCGTTCCTGTTATTTACATTCAGTGCAGTGCGTCCTGCTCACAGTGTTCAGCTAGATCCGTTCCTGCTATTTACATTCAGTGCAGTGCGTCCTGCTCACAGTGTTCAGCTAGATCCGTTCCTGCTATTTACATTCAGTGCAGTGCGTCCTGCTCACAGTGTTCAGCTAGATCCGTTGCTGCTATTTACATTCAGTGCAGTGCGTCCTGCTCACAGTGTTCAGCTAGATCCGTTCCTGCTATTTACATTCAGTGCAGTGCGTCCTGCTCACAGTGTTCAGCTAGATCCGTTGCTGCTATTTACATTCAGTGCAGTGCGTCCTGCTCACAGTGTTCAGCTAGATCCGTTCCTGCTATATACATTTAGTGCAGTACGTCCTGCTCACAGTGTTCAGCTAGATCCGTTCCTGTTATCTTCCTACTGACAGGCAGGCTTGTCTGGTTACAGTATATAAAGCTACCTGAAGAAAATTACAGGTGTTCTTTTTGATCCTATTAGTACCACGGTCAGGCAGCTAGACTATTTACATTTAGTACAGTGTGTCCTGCTCACAGTGTTCAGCTAGATCCGTTCCTGTTATTTACATTCAGTGCAGTGCGTCCTGCTCACAGTGTTCAGCTAGATCCGTTCCTGCTATTTACATTCAGTGCAGTGCGTCCTGCTCACAGTGTTCAGCTAGATCCGTTCCTGCTATTTACATTCAGTGCAGTGCGTCCTGCTCACAGTGTTCAGCTAGATCCGTTGCTGCTATTTACATTCAGTGCAGTGCGTCCTGCTCACAGTGTTCAGCTAGATCCGTTCCTGCTATATACATTTAGTGCAGTACGTCCTGCTCACAGTGTTCAGCTAGATCCGTTCCTGTTATCTTCCTACTGACAGGCAGGCTTGTCTGGTTACAGTATATAAAGCTACCTGAAGAAAATTACAGGTGTTCTTTTTGATCCTATTAGTACCACGGTCAGGCAGCTAGACTATTTACATTTAGTACAGTGTGTCCTGCTCACAGTGTTCAGCTAGATCCGTTCCTGTTATTTACATTCAGTGCAGTGCGTCCTGCTCACAGTGTTCAGCTAGATCCGTTCCTGCTATTTACATTCAGTGCAGTGCGTCCTGCTCACAGTGTTCAGCTAGATCCGTTCCTGCTATTTACATTCAGTGCAGTGCGTCCTGCTCACAGTGTTCAGCTAGATCCGTTCCTGCTATTTACATTCAGTGCAGTGCGTGCTGCTCACAGTGTTCAGCTAGATCCGTTCCTGCTATTTACATTCAGTGCAGTGCGTCCTGCTCACAGTGTTCAGCTAGATCCGTTCCTGCTATTTACATTCAGTGCAGTGCGTCCTGCTCACAGTGTTTAGCTACATCCGTTCCTGCTGTTTACATTCAGTGCAGTGCGTCCTGCTCACAGTGTTCAGCTAGATCCGTTCCTGCTATTTACATTCAGTGCAGTGCGTCCTGCTCACAGTGTTCAGCTAGATCCGTTCCTGCTATTTACATTCAGTGCAGTGCGTCCTGCTCACAGTGTTCAGCTAGATCCGTTCCTGCTATTTACATTCAGTGCAGTGCGTGCTGCTCACAGTGTTCAGCTAGATCCGTTCCTGCTATTTACATTCAGTGCAGTGCGTCCTGCTCACAGTGTTCAGCTAGATCCGTTCCTGCTATTTACATTCAGTGCAGTGCGTCCTGCTCACAGTGTTTAGCTACATCCGTTCCTGCTGTTTACATTCAGTGCAGTGCGTCCTGCTCACAGTGTTCAGCTAGATCCGTTGCTGCTATTTACATTCAGTGCAGTGCGTCCTGCTCACAGTGTTCAGCTAGATCCGTTCCTGCTATATACATTTAGTGCAGTACGTCCTGCTCACAGTGTTCAGCTAGATCCGTTCCTGTTATCTTCCTACTGACAGGCAGGCTTGTCTGGTTACAGTATATAAAGCTACCTGAAGAAAATTACAGGTGTTCTATCCCAGCTTAGTGCAGCTACAGGCCATTAGTATGTCTGGAAGGCCAAGAAGGAGAGGCAGACAGTCACAAGCCAATAAGAGAGGGCAAGCAGGCTCTGTGTCTAGTGCTGGTCGTGGAGACGGTGCATCCTCATCAGCACGTGGCCATGGGACACGCTTGGCCTTTTTTTCGGCAGCTGGCCGTGTTGAGCCGCAACATGCGGAAGACTTGGTCGAGTGGATGACCAAGCCGTCCTCATCCTCCTCATCCTCTCTCACCCATGCCCAGGGTGCTTTGTCTGGCAAAGCAGCGGCCTCTTCCCTCAGCTCAATGTCATCAGTGACTCCTTCCCTAGCTCCACCATGTCCTCATGAGGATTCCCTCGAACTGTTTGACCACAGTGTTGGGTACATGCTCCAGGAGGATGCCCAGCGTTTGGAAGGCTCTGATGATGATACTGAGCTCAATGAAGGCAGTAACATGAGCACGGACAGAGGGGGTGCCCAAGAAGGACAGCAATCTGGCAGTCATGCTCCCCCTGCTGCAGCATACTGCCAGGTTTGCTCCAGTGATGAGGAGGGAGGGGATGATGAGGTCACTGACTCAACGTGGGTGCCTGATAGGAGAGAGGAGGAGGAGGAGGAGGAGGAGGAGGAGGAGGTGGCACATCACCAACTAGGCAGGATGCCCTCCAGGGGCCAGCCTAAGGGCAGCACATTGACTGCATCACACCCCAAAGCTCCACATGTGCAGGGCGCTGCAGTCTCTGCGCGTTATTCAAAAAGTTCTTTGGTGTGGGCCTTTTTTGAGACGAGTGCATCAGATCGCACCGCTGCTATTTGCAATATATGTCTCAAGCGTATCTCGCGTGGCCAAAACATCTCCCGCTTGGGTACCACATGCTTGACCAGACATATGTTGACCTGCCATGCAGTTCGTTGGCAAGCGTATCTAAAAGACCCACACCAAAGAACAAAGACGATCTCTCCTTGCTCCTCATCAGCTGAGATTTCCAACCCCACTAGACCTTCAGTCCTCTCTGCGACCTGCAGTGAGAGGAATGAAGGTGTAGAATTAGGTGTGTCACAGCCAAGTACTTATGGGCAATCTGCTTTTGGTACACCGACGTCAGATTGTACCAGGCAAATTTCCCTGCCCCAGCTGCTGCACCGCCGAAAGAAGTTTGCTCCCAGCCATCCACATGCCCAGCGGTTGAATGCTAGCTTGGCAAAATTGCTAGCACTTCAACTGCTGCCTTTTCAGTTGGTAGACTCTGCCCCCTTCCGTGAGTTTGTGGAATGTGCGGTTCCTCAGTGGCAGGTACCCAAACGCCACTTTTTCTCACGGAAGGCGATTCCGGCTCTCTACCGGCATGTGGAAGGCAATGTCCATGCCTCGCTGGACAGGGCGGTCAGCGGTAAGGTGCATATTACCGCTGACTCATGGTCCAGCAGGCATGGACAGGGACGTTACTTAAGTTTCACGGCGCATTGGGTGACTCTGCTGGCAGCTGGGAAGGATGCAGGACAAGGTGCAGTAGTGTTGGAGGTTGTTCCGCCACCACGCCTCCAAAATGCTGATTGTGACACACCTCTCTCCTCCACCCCCTCCTCTTCTTCTTCCTCCATGGCCTCTTCCTCGGAACCAGCGGTGCTCCGTAGGCGTTCAAGGGGCTACGCAAGTACGCAGGCCAAAAGATGCCATGCGGTGCTTGAGCTGGTGTGCTTGGGGGACAGGAGCCACACTGGGGCAGAGGTTCTGTCAGCTCTGCAGGGGCAGGTTCAGAGGTGGTTGACGCCACGCCAACTTAAGGCAGGAATGGTGGTTTGCGACAATGGCACCAACCTCCTCTCTGCCCTCCGACAGGGACAACTGACCCATGTGCCCTGTTTGGCTCACGTCCTTAACTTGGTGGTGCAGCGGTTCTTGGGCAGGTACCCGGGCTTACAGGATGTCCTGAGGCAGGCCAGGAAAGTCTGTGTGCATTTCCGCCGGTCATATAATGCCAGTGCTCGGCTGACGGACCTCCAAAAGGAGTTTAACCTGCCCAAGAACCGCCTAATCTGTGACATGCCCACCAGGTGGAACTCGACGTTGGCCATGCTGCAGCGGCTGCACACGCAGCAGAGGGCCATCAATGAGTACCTGTGCGACTATGGCACCAGGACAGGGTCAGGGGACCTTGGTTTTTTTTCCCCACGCCAGTGGGCCATGATCAGGGATGCATGCACTGTCCTGTCACCATTCGAGGAGGCCACGAGGATGGTGAGCACTGACAGTGCATGCATCAGTGACACTGTCCCCCTTGTCCACCTGTTGGAGCACACGCTGCGTGGAATAATGGACAGGGCACTTGAGGCAGAACAGAGGCAGGAAGAGGAGGACTTCCTTAGCTCTCAAGGCCCCCTTTATCCAGACAGTGTTCCTGCGTGCCCGCCGATCACACAGGAAGAGGACGAGGAGGAGGAGGAGGAGGAGGAGGAAGATTGTGTCAGTATGGAGGTGGAGCCTGGCACTCAGCATCAGCAGTCTTTAAGGGATCAGTCCCAAGGAACACATGGACTTGTACGTGGCTGGGAGGAGGTGGCTGCGGACGTTGTTGTCCTTAGTGACCCAGAGGACTCCGGACCGAATGCCTCAGCAAACCTACGCTGCATGGCCTCCCTGATCCTGCAAAGCCTGCGTAAGGATCCTCGTATTCGTGGTATCAAGGAGAAGGACCAATACTGGCTGGCAACCCTCCTTGATCCACGTTACAAGGGTAAGGTTGCGGACCTTATCTTGCCATCGCAGAGGGAGCAGAGGATGAAACATCTTCGGGAGGCCTTGCAGAAAGGTCTGTGCAACGCGTTCCCAGAGACTGGGAGGTTACAAACTCCTGTTTCTGGACAACGTGTTGCTGAGGCTTCGGTCAGTCAAAGAAGGAGCGGTGGAGAAGGTGGCCGTCTGACCGATGCGTTCAGACAATTTTTTGGTCCGCAGCCCCAAGGTATGATCGGTTCCAGCAACCATCGCCAGCGTCTGTTTTACATGGTGCAGGAATACCTAGGGGCAAGATCAGACTTGGACACCTTTCCCACCGAAAATCCTCTGGGTTACTGGGTCTTGAGGATGGATCACTGGCCAGAGCTTGCACAGTATGCAATTGAGCTACTGGCCTGTCCTGCATCCAGCGTTCTTTCGGAACGCACATTCAGTGCTGCTGGAGGCGTGGTAACCGATCACAGGGTGCGTCTGTCCACCGACTCGGTCGATCGGCTGACCTTCATAAAAATGAATCAGTCTTGGATCACCACCAGCTACCAAGCACCTGATGCAGATGTAACCGAATAATTTTTTTTGAAATCTCAGATCCCTTCAAAGACTGCCTATGCTGATGCTGAGTGACTATCCCTGAGTAATTATCCTCTTCCTCCTCAATCATCACGCTGATAGCTTGTAAGAACATTTTTGGTTCTGGGCGCCACCACCAGTGCCTAAGGCACAATTTTTCAGCCCCTGTTTAACAGGGGCGTGTAATTACAATTTTTGATGTAATACTTTGCAGCAGGGCTCGTTCCTGCATTCCAACTAGAGTGTCTGTGAGGGGTTGCAGTGTTGTGGCACCAGCACCAGTGCCTAAGACCCAATTTTTCAGCCCCTGTCTAACAGGGGCGTGTAATTACAATTTTTGATGCAATACTTTGCAGCAGGGCTTGTTCCTGCGTTTCAACTAGAGTGTCTGTGAGGGGTTGCAGTGTTGTGGCACCAGCACCAGTGCCTAAGACCCAATTTTTCTGCCCCTGTCTAACAGGGGCGTGTAATTACAATTTTTGATGCAATACTTTGCAGCAGGGCTCGTTCCTGCGTTCCAACTAGAGTGTCTGTGAGGGGTTGCAGTGTTGTGGCACCAGCACCAGTGCCTAAGGCCTAATTTTTCAGCTCCTGTTCAACAGGGGCATGTAATTACAATTCTTGATCTAATATTTCACAGCAGGGCCCTGTGAGGGCTTACAGTGTTTTGGCCACAGCAACACCTAAGGCCCAAATTTCTGCTGAGTATATAGGGCAGGACCCTACTTTCAAACATCTAACTTACAAACGACTCCTACTTGCAAACGGAAGGAGACAACAGGAAGTGAGATGAAATCTACCCCTAAGGAAGGGAAATTCTCTCCTGTAAGAGTTAATATGGGAAAACAATTTTTCCTTTCCACTGATGCTTTCCAATCCTTGTTCCACAAAAAAACCCAAATTTTCAAAAAACATTTTTCATTGGGACAAAAAAGTGAGGTGAAATCTTCTGAAGAGGAGGAAAGACGCAAAACAAATGTCACAGGGGTGATAACCCTTCCCTATGTTTTCCAAAAAGCTTAGAAAAGATTTTTTGGCTGGAGCTAAACACATTAAAAATGTTCAAAATTACAAACAGATTCTACTTAACAACAAACCTACAGTCCCTGTCTTGTTTGCACCGCCTGTATACTGCTGTTCAGAGTATATAGGGACCTTTCCTTATTTTAATTTGGGTGCGGGGTTCCCCTTAATATCCATACAAGACCCAAAGGGCCTGGTAATGGACTGGGGGGTACCCATGCCGTTTGTCTCACTGATTTTCATCCATATTGCCATGACCCGACATGACATTAAACCCGCAAGCAGTTTTAAATGAGATTTTTTCCTTTAAAAATGACATTTGGTGCAGGGACTGTTCTAAACATGGGAAACACGCATCACTTTACAGGCATACTATAGACACCCCCCAGGTACGATATTTAAAGGAATATTTCACTTTTTTTTTTTTACTTTAAGCATCATTAAAATCACTGCTCCCGAAAAAACGGCCGTTTTTAAAAGTTTTTTTTGCATTGATACATGTCCCCTGGGGTAGGACCCGGGTCCCCAAACCCTTTTTAGGACAATACCATGCAAATTAGCCTTTAAAATGAGCACTTTTGATTTCGAACGTTCGAGTCCCATAGACGTCAATGGGGTTCTAACGTTCGTGCGAACTTGCGGTCCGTTCGCGGGTTCTGGTGCGAACCGAACCTGGGGGTGTTCGGCTCATCCCTACCGTCCACACATACAATATCACAGGAAATCACTGGAAGTCCTACTTCGTACCCAAAAAGTAGCGCTAGATCACAGAAAACAGCCACCAAACCAGGCAGCGAGGAGTAGTAAAGTTTAATCTCCTGAGTGCTGGAACTGCCAGAGCGCATTCATGGCGGCAATGCCAGTCCTAGGCTGACTGGGCACAAACAGTCCTATAGAAAAAGAGGATGGTAGAGGAGGGGGAAGGGGAACAAAGGGGGCCTGCAGAATAATTCTTATGGGAGGGGCAGTCCTCTGAGATGTTCTTCTGCTGGTTATTGTTGGGGCCCTTTAGGAGTGTCTTTGTACTTAATGAAAGTCCCAGTTAACCTGCATGCAGTATAGGTGCAGTATAGTCTGGGCACAGGTGCAAGGCAGATGTGGTTTAGATGCGGTAAAGGTTCGGTTCAATGCAGTACAGGTGCAGTCTAGGTTTGGAATAAGTGCAGTATAGGGTGTAGTATTGGTGCAGCATGGATTGGGTACACTGGGTGTCCTTCTCTCAGTGGCTCAGTCCCTGCTAGCAGTATCAGCAGCAATGGGTGAATAACTCTCTCACCAGGAAGCTATGTTGACCTCTTTCTGTAGAAGGGGTGAGTGGATGCCCCAGTGATGTGGGAGGTGCTGTGATGTGGGCGGTGCTGTGATGCAGGTGGTGCTGTGATGCGGGTGGTGCTGTGATGCGGGTAGTGCTGTGATGTGGGCGGTGCTGTGATGTGGGAGGTGCTGTGATGTGGGAGGTGCTGTGATGAGGGCGGTGCTGTGATGCGGGCGGTGCTGTGATGTGGGTGGTGCTGTGAAGCGGGAGGTGCTGTGATGTGGGCGGTGCTGTGATGTGGTATGTGCTGTGATGTGGGAGGTGCTGTGATGTGGGTGGTGCTGTGATGTGGGAGTTGCTGTGATGTGGGTGGTGCTGTGATGTGGGAGGTGCTGTGATGTGGGCGGTGCTGTGATGTGGGAGGTGCTGTGATATGGGTGGTGCTGTGATGTGGGAGGTACTGTCATGTGGGTGGTGCTGTGATGTGGGAGGTGCTGTGATGTGGGTGGTGCTGTTATGTGGGCGGTGCTGTGATGTGGGAGGTGCTGTGATATGGGCGGTGCTGTGATGTGGGAGGTGCTGTCATGTGGGTGGTGCTGTGATATGGGCGGTGCTGTGATGTGGGTGGTGCTGTGATGTGGGAGGTGCTGTGATATGGGTGGTGCTGTGATGTGGGAGGTGCTGTCATGTGGGTGGTGCTGTGATATGGGTGGTGCTGTGATGTGGGTGGTGCTGTGATGTGGGAGGTGCTGTGATGTGGGAGGTGCTGTGATGTGGGAGGTGCTGTGATGTGGGTGGTGCTGTGATGTGGGAGGTGCTGTGATGTGGGTGGTGCTGTGATGTGGGAGGTGCTGTGATATGGGTGGTGCTGTGATGTGGGAGGTGCTGTGATGTGGGTGGTGCTGTGATGTGGGAGGTGCTGTGATATGGGTGGTGCTGTGATGTGGGAGGTGCTGTGATGTGGGTGGTTTCTCTGGTTATAACCTTCTCTCAATCTGTCCAAAACTAAACAAAAAGATTTGAAGATATTCATAAAATTGACAGGATTCAAAGGATTTTGGGGTGGAACATCTGCCAGGTGTTTATAGCTGTCACCTTTATAATGACACCAGTCCATCCAGTTCATCCTGTGGAGTGGGCGTGGTCTTGTGTTTATGACAATAGTACATTGTATATCCCTGTATGTTGTGATCATTATGTCCCACAAAAATCCTGACAAAGGTTCTAATCCTTCTGTTAGTTTCAGCTAGAGTTCCACTTTAGGACCTGGAAAGCCCCGTCGCCCATGGCTGCGCCGTCACCGTCACGGTAAAGATTAGGTGTCAGAATGGAAGGACCGGCGAGTCCCCTAATTAGTGACATTATTAATGTTGTCAATGTCACTGGATACAAAGTCCGATAATGGGAATCTGTTGAGGGCTGCAAGGGTTAATTAGAAGTTTGGCGCCGCGCCGTACGCCCGATGTTTAGATTGAGTAATGGCCGTACACGATCCCGCCATAGAGATATGAATTGTGTGTGTGTGAGCCATGGCAGGCTGGCAGATTTCTGATTAAATGCCAAACTGATGTTAATAAACCCAAATCCAGAGAGATGAAGAGAGTTCCCGGGCGGGGCGCTTCGCTGACGCTCTACCGCAGTGGGAATGCAAGTTCAGAATGTACGGAACTCCATACTTGTGTTGGAAGCCTTACTATCCCTCAAATAAAATATCTGAAGACATATAGATCACAGAAATACCTTATATACTGTATACATTGATTATATCTACTGTATATAGAACATAGAAAGTCCATCTATGAATCTATCATAGAGATGTGATAACACACAATGGCTGCTTAGCTCCTCCTCAGTTCTCTCCCTCTTTGTCTTGGAACACCATCTCACCCCAGGGCTGCCGGAACACAAGACTAAGACCACCTTTGTATTGGGTTACGATAGACCCAAAAGGACGAGTGCTGAGCTTCAAATGGCTTGGTGAATATTGGCACCAGCTTGGGGCTATACATGAGAAAAGGGCTCCCCCTGGGCCCCTTAAAGTAGACCTGACATGTGAGATATATTTTTTATGTTTATTACATGCATAATAATGTGTCCTTGTAACATTTCCAGGTATTTATTACCTCCCCCCACAATGCCTTCACCTGATTTTCTCACCAGAAGGATAGCACCATCTTTGTTCAGGCATCATCCAGGGTCACCATCTACTTCCTGGACTGAGATGCCGGCTCAGAGATGACGCAATTTATATTAATCCTGGTTCCTGTAAAGGGTAAATCTCAACTAGTTGTGCCAGCTTTATTGGCAGCAGTAACCAGTGAAATAGTGTGGGCGGGCCATGGGGGGGGGGGGGGGCGGTTGCCCTGGTTCAAAATTAGTAAAGAGTGTGAAAATGTAGGAGATCAGTTGGTGTGCATTCACATTCTGGTCATGCCAGTGGTGTGCTCCATCTTTTTTGTCTCCCTCTTAGGCTGTGTGGGTGGGTTGGCTGGGCGGTTCCAGGTCAGAGTTGATGGAGTTGAGAAGAATGAGCGGCATGCTCTGGCAGTGCATTGCTCGGTGCAGTTGGGGATGGCTCTGGTCTCCTTCTCTTTCCTATCCTCTCCTCCCCGGGACCACCGCCAACTGCCATGCTGTGTACTGGAACGCACTATCAGTGAGTTTGGGGGGGGGTTATATGGAGTTGGGGTGCACAATAGGGCAGTGGAAGCATTGGGGTGCACAATGGGGGGGGGTATAGAGTGGGAGGGTGCATGTAGTGGATGAGAAATCCAGGGCACACAGGAGAACTCAGGGAATGCCCAGATTTTCCTATTATGTATCATATATGTATATATTCGCTGTATATTTTAATGGAGGGGACTCAGAGAGTGCAAACAGTCCACGGGGTAGGGGGCGCAATACTCTATGCTGCTGCATTAACCAGTGGTAGCAGGAACCAGTAACCAGTTGTGCTGGTTTTTTTTTGTGCACCAATAAAGTGATTGTAAGACGTCTCCATGTTGGTCTGGCGGGTTGGGTTACACTTTGAGCCATTGAATTGAAGATGTGAGAATGGATACAGTTTTCGGGGGTTCTTTTGGTTCTTCCATGTCAGCTGACTGCACAGTGCAGCGAGATGTTGGATGTGTTGGTTCCTCTTTGAGGTCCTTGTAGATAGGACAGCTGGGAGGTCCAGGTAGTTAGGACAGCTAGGAGGTCCAGGTAGTTAGGACAGCTAGGAGGTCCAGGTAGATAGGACAGCTGGGAGGTCCAGGTAGTTAGGACAGCTAGGAGGTCCAGGTAGATAGTACAGCTAGGAGGTCCAGGTAGATAGGACAGCTGGGAGGTCCAGGTAGATAGGACAGCTGGGAGGTCCAGGTAGATAGGACAGCCGGGAGGTCCAGGTAGATAGGACAGCTGGTAGGTCCAGGTTGATAGGACAGCTGGGAGGTCCAGGTAAATAGGACAGCCGAGAGATCCAGGTAGATAGGACAGCTGGGAGATCCAGGTAGATAGGACAGCTGGGAGGTCCAGGTAGATAGGACAGCTGGGAGGTTCAGGTAGTTAGGACAGCTAGGAGGTCCAGGTAGATAGGACAGCTGGGAGGTCCAGGTAGATAGGACAGCTGGGAGGTCCAGGTAGTTAGGACAGCTAGGAGGTCCAGGTAGATAGGACAGCTGGGAGGTCCAGGTAGATAGGACAGCTGGGAGGTCCAGGTAGATAGGACAGCTGGGAGCTCCAGGTAGAGAGGATAGCCGGGAGATCCAGGTAGATAGGACAGCTAGGAGCTCCAGGTAGAGAGGATAGCCGGGAGGTCCAGGTAGATAGGACAGCTGGGATATCCACATAGATAGGACAGCCGGAAGGTCCAGGTAGATAGGACAGCTGGGAGGTCCAGGTAGATAGGACAGCTGGGAGGTCCAGGTAGATAGGACAGCTGGGAGGTTCAGGTAGATCGGACAGCTGGGAGATCCACATAGATAGGACAGCCGGAAGGTCCAGGTAGATAGCACAGCTGGGAGGTCCAGGTAGATAGGACAGCCGGGAGGTCCAGGTAGATAGGACAGCCGGGAGGTCCAGGTAGAGAGGACAGCCGGGAGGTCCAGGTAGATAGGACAGCTGGGAGGTCCAGGTAGATAGGACAGCCGGGAGGTCCAGGTAGAGAGGACAGCCGGGAGGTCCAGGTAGATAGGACAGCTGGGAGGTCCAGGTAGATAGGACAGCCGGAAGGTCCAAGTAGATAGGACAGCCGGGAGGTCCAGGTAGAGAGGACAGCCGGGAGGTCCAGGTAGAGAGGACAGCCGGGAGGTCCAGGTAGATAGGACAGCTGGGAGGTCCAGGTAGATAGGACAGCCGGAAGGTCCAGGTAGATAGGACAGCCGGGAGGTCCAGGTAGAGAGGACAGCCGGGAGGTCCAGGTAGATAGAACAGCTGGGAGGTCCAGGTAGATAGGACAGCCAGAAGGTCCAGGTAAATAGTATAGCTAGGAGGTCCAGGTAGATAGGACAGCTGGGAGGTCCAGGTAGATAGAACAGCCGGGTGGTCCAGGTAGATAGGACAGCTGGGAGGTCCAGGTAGATAGGACAGCTGGGAGGTCCAGGTAGATAGGACAGCTGGGAGGTCCTGGTAGATAGGACAGCCGGGAGGTCCAGGTAGATAGGACAGCTGGGAGGTCCATGTAGACAGAACAGCCGGTGACTCGTCTTCTGTGTTCTTGTACCTCCATTCCTGGTTGGTGAATATTGCTCTGCATACATCTGAGCGGGATCCAAGCCAGTGACGGTGAATTTGTTTATACTGAGCTCCCTTTTGAAGTAGAGAGATAGGTAGAACCCCCCCATCTTGCACACCTCCCCCCAGCTCCCCCCGAAGGGCCTGTTCTGTCGAGCCACCGCTAACACAAAGATTTTCCAGACCTGAGATGAAATCTCGCAGATGGATTTGGCCTCCCGGACCCGTCTTCAAAGCTGCTTTTTGTTTATTAAATTTGTTTCCTGCTTTGGTAAGATAAGGACATACATAATTCTTCTGCTGTTGGCTCTGAGTTTTTCTGCAATAAAATCCAGTTTACAGGAACCCGAATGATTGTCATAAGTCTTTATTGCTGGAAAATGAAATGTATATTGAATATTACTGAGGGAAGAACTCCGACTCCCATGACTGGGTGCCTAGGTGATGCCGAGAGAGATGGGCTCGGTGAAATGAGACTCGGCACTAACCGTAAACCAATTGGCGGCCCACCGGACCCTCCTGTCATCCATGTATACGGCAGTAAATAGACACTTTGTCAGGATGATAGAATTCGGGGGGGTCCAGAAATTGGCCGACTCTCCTTTATTGTGTTCAGAAACATGAGAAGTGACTGGAAGGAGCTCCCGAGTAATGGAGGAGCTTAAAGTGGATCTGACACGGTGCTTCCGGGAGAGTGGAGCAATGTACAAATCACTTTCCCATCATGATCCATGCATGCCATTGTAACACTTCCTACATAGCTGCCAGAAAACTCATCTTGCAACTGTTACAATGCATCATATTCTTTGATAGGTATATGTAGCCAAGGTTATTCTTATTATGGATAGAGTAGAGAGGGATTAGGACCACTGACAGGATACAGGGATGCTGGAGAGTTAAATTACCATTTTGTGTAGTTCACAGGGACAGCAGTGGTGAGATCTCGGTATTGGGGTTCCATGATATCTCTGTACTGGGGTACCTGGGACAGCAGTGATGAGATTTCTGTATTGGGGTTCCTAGGATAGCAGTGGTGAGATCTCTGTATTGGGGTTCCTGGGATAGCAGTGGTGAGATCTCTGTATTGGGGTTCCTAGAATATCAGGGGTAGGATCTCTGTATTGGGGTTTCTGGGAGAGCAATGATGAGATCTCTGTATTAGGGTTCCTGGGACAGCCGTGATAAGATCTCTGTATTGGGGTTCCTGGGACAGCCATGATGAGATCTCTGTATTGGGGTTCCTAGAATATCAGGGGTAGGATCTCTGTATTGGGGTTTCTGGGAGAGCAGTGATGAGATCTCTGTATTAGGGTTCCTGGGACAGCGGTGGTAAGATCTCTGTATTGGGGTTCCCGGGACTGTGGGGGTAAGATCTCTGTATTGGGGTTCCCGGGACAGCGGTGGTAAGATCTCTGTATTGGGGTTCCTGGGACAGCGGTGGTAAGATCTCTGTATTGGGGTTCCTGGGACAGCGGTGGTAAGATCTCTGTATTGGGGTTCCTGGGACAGCGGTGGTAAGATCTCTGTATTGGGGTTCCTGGGACAGCGGTGGTAAGATCTCTGTATTGGGGTTCCTGGGACAGCGGTGGTAAGATCTCTGTATTGGGGTTCCTGGGACAGCGGTGGTAAGATCTCTGTATTGGGGTTCCTGGGACAGCGGTGGTAAGATCTCTGTATTGGGGTTCCTGGGACAGCGGTGGTAAGATCTCTGTATTGGGGTTCCTGGGACAGCGGTGGTAAGATCTCTGTATTGGGGTTCCCGGGACAGCGGTGGTAAGATCTCTGTATTGGGGTTCCTGGGACAGCGGTGGTAAGATCTCTGTATTGGGGTTCCTGGGACAGCGGTGGTAAGATCTCTGTATTGGGGTTCCCGGGACAGCGGTGGTAAGATCTCTGTATTGGGGTTCCTGGGACAGCGGTGGTAAGATCTCTGTATTGGGGTTCCTGGGACAGCGGTGGTAAGATCTCTGTATTGGCGTTCCTGGGACAGCGGTGGTAAGATCTCTGTATTGGGGTTCCTGGGACAGCGGTGGTAAGATCTCTGTATTGGGGTTCCTGGGACAGCTGTGGTAAGATCTCTGTATTGGGGTTCCTGGGACAGCACGCCCTTAGTGGTTGTTACGATGGGGGGGTCTCTCTCCCTGCTGGATTCTTTATATATACAATGAGAGGGATCTGTGGCTGGGAGTGGTAGGGGCAGCAGAATGCGTCATCTTCCACGCTCCATCTGTAAAACGTTTGGGTGGAATGACCAATTGATCAGAAGTGATTCATTGTTATTATTAATATTGCTGTTGGTGACCCCCCCCCCCCCCCTTTATATAAACAGTCGGAGATTTATGTGCAATGGCCAGCATTGCTACCTCACTGCTTCTTTAGAGTAACTGTTACAGATGAACCCTTAGAGGTATGTTGCCATAGCAACCGGTGACTTTACGTATGCGGCGCGGAAGTGATGTCTGCTCCGGCATAGATACAAGTCACAGAGTGTTCAGCAGAGCCAGGAATACAGCGAACGATCCAATGATCAAACATTGCTCTATTATTATCAGACCACAATAGAACTGGGAGACGAGCCCCAGAGAATGGGGGCTGTGCAGGGGGAGCCATGAGTTCTAGGTGGAAGTATTCTGGGTCATAGTAACCTAGCTCTACAGGTAGATACACTCAGGGGCTGACTGCCAATTTTTAGCCCAGGGGGCAAGTACAACCCAGAGGCCCATGGTGCAGCGACTCGCCGCCCTTCCGCTCCCCTCTTTCCTGCCTCCTCCTGACCCCCATCCCAGGCTGAAGTTCTGTTCCGGGTGCTCTCTGCTCACCGGGTGGGTAGGGCTGGACAGTGCCTGCTGCCCGAAATGGCCAGAAGGGGGCAGCCGGGGGTTTCTAGGGCAGCTCGGATGGGACTGGCCTCTTGTGGAGCTAGCCCCCCCCAAAGCCATTAATACAGAGTTGCCCCCTTCTGTGGCTATAACAACTTACACTCTTCTGGGAAAGATTAGGACACTCTGTGGAAATTTGTTCCAATTCATCCAAAAGTGCATTTGAGTTGAACTCTTTGAGGTTAGGAACCGATAATAGAGAAAAAGACCTGGCTCATAATCTCACAATCTGCGTTGCATCCCAAACATGCTCAGTAGGGATGAGGTCAGGGCTCTGTACCAAACTGGTCACATCATGTCTTTATAGAAGAACCCCTTTTTGTGGCTACATTATCCTCCAGTCTTCTGGGAAGGCTTCCTACAAGATTTCGGAGGGTGTCTGTTGGAATTTGGGCCCATTTGTGAGATCAGGTGCTGATGTTGGATTAGAAGAAGCTCACCATCAGGGTTACAATGCATCCCAAAGGTGATCAGTACGGTTAAGGTCTTGGCTCTGTGTAGGACACTCAAGTTCCTCCATGACCTGAAACCTACTAAACACCCTTGAGATGAGAAAACCTCATTCCAAAGGTGTTACATTGGATTAAAGGCAAGTACTGATGTTGAATGAGAAGACCTTATACCAAACGTCTTCTAAAAGTATGGTTGAGGTTAGGGCTCTGTGCAGGACATTCAAGTTCCTCCAGCTGGTCACACCATGTCTTTATGGAGTTCCCCTCCTCTCCCCATGGTCAATAATATGAAGGTGTACCCTTTGTGACGATAACATTCTCCACTCTTCTGGGAACGTTTCCCACAAGATTTTGGAGGGTATCTGTGGGAATTTGTGCCCATTTGTGAGGTCAGGAACTGATGTTGGTTGGGAAGACCTAGCCCACATGTTGGGCACCAAAAAAAGACCTGGCTTGTAGTCAACATTCCAATTCATCCCAAAGGTGTTCAGTAGGGTTGAGGTCAGGGCTTTGTGCAGTACACTCGAGTTCCTCCATGATCTAAAACCTACTGAACACCTTTGGGATGAGAAGGCCTCATCCCAAAGGTGTTCTGTAGGGTTATGGGCAGGTACAGATGTTGAATGAGAAGACCTTATGCCAAACTTCTTCCAAACGTAGGGTTGAGGTCAGGGCTCTGTGCAGGACACTCGAGTTCCTCCACACCAAACTGGTCACACCGTGTCTTTATGGATCTGGCTTTGAGAACAGTCATATTGAAATTGAAAATGACCTTTCCAAGGCTGTTATTACAATGCCGGAAATTCAAGTAAAGACTAGAACCCCCTGGCATCTGATATTGGATGAGAAGACCTGGTTCACGATTGGTGTTCCAAATTCATCCCAAAGGTGATCAGTAGGAATGAGGTCAGGGTCAGGTGATCAGTAGGGATGAGGTCAGGGCTCTGTACAGGACACTTGAGTTCCTCCACACCCAACTGGTCACACCATGTCTTTATGGGGCTGGCTTTGTACACGGGGGGGGCACAGTCATGGGGAACAGGAAAGGCTCTTCTCCAAACTGTTACCACAAGGTACTTTTGGCCAGGTCTCCACAGACGTTTGTACACATTTTATAGGAAGGGACCTGTCTCCGTTGAGTTGAGGGTTAATATATACGGCATCACGGTGGCTAAGTGGTCAGCACCTCCTCCATGCAGCCCTGGGGTTATCAGTTTGTATCCCAACCACAGAACTACCTGCCTGGAGTTTGCATGTTCTCCCTGTGCCTGCGTGGCTTTCCTCCAGGTGCTCCGGTTTCCTCCCACACTACAAAGACATGCTGGGAGGTTATTTGGCTCCTGTCTACATTGGCCCCAGTATGTGTATGTGAGATAGGGACCTTGGAGACAGGGACCTAGGAGATAGGGACCTTGGAGATAGGGACCTAGGAGATAGGGACCTTGGAGATAGGGACCTAGGAGATAGGGACCTTGGAGATAGGGACCTTGGGGATAGGGACCTTGGAGATAGGGACCTAGGAGATAGGGACCTTGGAGATAGGGACCTAGGAGATAGGGACCTTGGAGATAGGGACCTTGGGGATAGGGACCTAGGAGATAGGGACCTAGGAGATAGGGACCTTGGGGATAGGGACCTTGGAGATAGGGACCTTGGGGATAGGGACCTAGGAGATAGGGACATTGGGTTGTAAGCTCCTTGAGGTCAGGGACTGATGTGAATTGTCAGCACTATATCAGTACCTGTAATAATAATAATGTGCATTGTGTGGTTTTATGTCCCTTCTGAACCCATCATTGGGGAGGGCTGTGTGTGCGCTCATAGAAATCACTTGTCTGTTCCGGCATGTTCCGGCCTGTTCCGGCCTGTTCCGGCATGTGTACCGCTCTATCTATGGCTCCGCTCTTCCTTTATAAACTATAAAAAGTCAGAACAGAAAAAATATATATAATCTTAAATGAGGGGCTGCTGAAAGCACCAAATCTAGGAAGTTTTTTAGGAGCCTCGTTGGGGGGCTTTGGTGGAAAAACAGACCCCTAAAGTCTCACTTTTGAGACAGAGAAAAAAGCTGAGGCCAGAGATTCCCCGTCCTTTTCTCTGCAGTAAACAGTTTACTATGCTTCAGGTAAGAATGAAGACAGGAGCGATCGGTCCCGAAAAGGAAGGGGCTGGTTAATGAAATATTTAGCAGCCCCTTCCCCGCTCCTGACAGGAGAGGAGAGGAGAGGAGAGGAGAGGAGGAAAGCTGGCAGCTCTGCAGGGGGGAGACAGGAAGCAGTGGAAATGGGCACCACATGGGGTGATTATAATGTGCCCAGGCACAGCCGGCACACCCCGTGCACAACTCTATTCCTCCTCTGGTCACAACTCTTGAAGTCCTGACTTTGGTCACCAGAGAAGATAGAAGTTGGGTCTTCCTCCAATGGGACAATGAAGACTTGACTGAGTCTAGAATCGGAGCTCCACATCGTAATATGAAATAGATAAAGGTTCCTTCCAAAGACAAATTGTTCATAAAAGCCAATGGGGTGGAAAGACAAATAGACTGAGCACTCTGCAAGTGAAGTTCCTCCAGAGCTTAGTAAATGAGGGGAAGCTCTGCTGACTTCCATCATCCAATCATGTGCCATCAATGACTGGATTTATGTTCCTTGCACGTGATTGGGTATCCTTTGTAAAGTGAAGCTCCACCTCATTTAATAAGCTCTGGCACAACTTTTAAATTTGTATTTAGTAAATGAACCCCGATGTGTTTCTGGCAGAGACGTATGGGGCGTCCGCGTGTGCTCGAGCTCCCCGCACATGTGCCGACTGCCGTGCGTCCCTTGAAGGAAATGTTAAATAGCAGCTCTGCTGGAAGGATCGACAGGATAATAATACAATGTTATGAGGAGGGGGATGGGCTCTGTGTGGATCCTACAGGCAGACATCCTCATAAATGTCCTTTTTCCATATACAGTATATAGATGAGAAGTATATACAGTGCCTTGAAAAAGTATTCATACCCCTCGAAATTTCCCACATTTTGTTACAACCAAAAACGTAAATGTATTTTATTGGGATTTTATGTGATAGACCAACACAAAGTGTCACATAATTGTGAAGTGGAAGGAAAATGATAAATGATACAAATAAATATGTGAAAAGTGTGGGGGGCATTTGTATGGCGCCCCCCGGAGTCAATACTTTGTAGAACCCCCTTTCTCTGCAAGTCTTTTTGGGGATGTCTCTACCAGCTTTGCACATCTAGAGAGGACATTTCTCTCCATTCTTCTTTGTAAAATATCTCAAGCTCTGTCAGATTGGATGGAGAACGTCTGTGAACAGCAATTTTCAAGTCTTGCCACAGATTCTCAATGTGATTTAGGTCTGGACTGTGACTGGGCCATTCTAACACATGAATATGCTTTGATCTAAACCATTCCATTGTAGCTCTGGCTGGATGTTTCGGGTCGTTGTCCTGCTGGAAGGTGAACCTCCCCCCAGTCTCAAGTCTTTTGTAGACTCTAATGCCGCGTACACACGATCGGACTTTACGGCAGACTTTGCCCGGCGGACGGGATTTGGTCGGACAATGCGATTGTGTGTGGGCTCCAGCGGACTTTGTTTTCTCAAAAGTTGGACGGACTTAGATTTAAAATATGTTTTAAATTAATCCGTTGAAATCGAGTCCGGCCGAAAAGTCCGCCGTCTGTATGCTAGTTTGACGGACAAAAAGCCACGCTAGGGCAGCTATTGGCTACTGGCTATGAACTTCCTTGTTTTAGTCCGGTGTATGTCATCACATACGAATTCGACGGACTTTGGTGGATTGTGTGTAGGCAAGTCCGTTCATTCAGAAAGTCCGTCGAAAAGTCCGCCGAGCAAAGTCTGCCGTAATGTCCGGTCGTGTGTACGCGGCATAACAGGTTTTCTTCTAAGATTGTCCTGTATTTGTCTCCATCCATCTTCCCATCAACTCTGACCAGCTTCCCTGTCCCTGCTGAAGAAAAGCATCCCCACCACATGATGCTGCCACCACCATGTTTCACAGTGGGGATGGTGTGTTCAGGGTGATGTGCAGTGTTAGTTTTCCCCACACATAGCGTTTTGCTTTTAGGCCATAAAGTTGAATTTTGGTCTCCTCTGACCAGATCACCTTCTTCTACATGTTTGCTGTGTCCTCCACATGGCTTCTCACAAACTACAAACAGGACTTCTTATGACTTTCTTTCTCCAATGTCTTTCTTCTTGTCACTCTTCCATAAAGGGCAGATTTGTGGAGAACACGACTAATAGTTGTCCTGTGGACAGATTCTCCCACCTGAGCTGTGCATCTCTGCAGCTCCTCCAGAGTTACCATGGACCTCTTGGCTCTTCTCTGATGAATGTTCTCCTTGCCCGGCCGGTCAGTTTAGGTGGACGGCCATGTCTTGGTAGGTTTGCAGTTGTTCCATACTCTTTCCATTTTCCGATGATGGACTGAACAGAGCTCCGTGAGATCTTCAAAGCTTGGGAGATTTTTTTATAACCTAAATCTGCTTTATACTTCTCCACAACTTTATCCCTGACCTGTCTGGTGTGTTCCTTGGCCTTCATGATGCTATTTGTTTACTAAGGTTATCTAACAAACCTCTGAGGGCTTCACAGAACAGCTGCATTTATACTGAGATTAAATGACACACAGGTGGACTCTATTTACTATTTAGGTGACTTCTGAAGACAATTGGTTCCTCTAGTATTTAGTTAGGGGTATCAGAGTAAAGGGGGCTGAATACAAATGCCCCTCCCCCACACTTTTCACATATTTATTTGTATCATTTATCATTTTCCCTCCACTTCACAATTATGTGACACTTTGTGTTGGTCTATCACATAAAATCCCAATAAAATACATTTATGTTTTTAGTTGTAACAAAATGTGGGAAATGTCAAGGGGTGTGAATACTTTTTCAAGGCACTGTAAATATAAATGTGATGATGACATCATGGAGGAATCAGGAATCCGGGATTGACTGATAGATACAAAGTAAATAATCATTTTTTATTCGCTGTAAATGAACGGTGGCGCCCGTCATGCCGTGTGTCTATTAGTGTAATCCCGTATCAATGTGACACGTCCAATCAGATTGGGACGTATGTATCAATGTAACGCAGGAATTGAATAAACGCCGCGCTCCTTATCACTGCCTGGCGCCGGCGGAAGATTCTGTCCGTTCCTCCCGCAGATCATCAGCTGTTTAGACGCAGTATTTTACATATCGCCATCAATTACATCTGTCCTGAGAAATCTGCGCTCCGTCTCCGCAGTCTCCGAACGAATAATCGCCTGTCATGTTCCAGACTCTTCCTGTCATCTACAATGAGGGAGAAGCACCTGATGGGGAATTATCTGAGAGATGAGGAGGACCCGTCATTAACCCTCCGCAGAGCGCCCCCCAGCTGTGACTCCTCACCTGAGATCCACATGACAAGAACCCTCCGCAGCACAGAGCGCCCCCCAGCTGAGACTCCTCACCTGAGATCCACATGACAAGAACCCTCCGCAGCACAGAGCGCCCCCCAGCTGTGACTCCTCACCTGAGATCCACATGACAAGAACCCTCCGCAGCACAGAGCGCCCCCCAGCTGTGACTCCTCACCTGAGATCCACATGACAAGAACCCTCCGCAGCACAGAGCGCCCCCCAGCTGTGACTCCTCACCTGAGATCCACAGGACAAGAACCCTCCGCAGCACAGAGCGCCCCCCAGCTGTGACTCCTCACCTGAGATCCACATGACAAGAACCCTCCGCAGCACAGAGCGCCCCCCAGCTGTGACTCCTCACCTGAGATCCACATGACAAGAACCCTCCGCAGCACAGAGCGCCCCCCAGCTGTGACTCCTCACCTGAGATCCACATGACAAGAACCCTCCGCAGGACAGAGTGCTCCCCAGCTGTGACTCCTCACCTGAGATCCACATGACAAGAACCCTCTGCAGCACAGAGCGCCCCCTAGCTGAGACTCCTCACCTGAGATCCACATGACAAGAACCCTCCGCAGCACAGAGCGCCCCCCAGCTGTGACTCCTCACCTGAGATCCACATGACAAGAACCCTCCGCAGGACAGAGCGCTCCCCAGCTGTGACTCCTCACCTGAGATCCACATGACAAGAACCCTCCGCAGCACAGAGCGCCCCCCAGCTGTGACTCCTCACCTGAGATCCACATGACAAGAACCCTCCGCAGCACAGAGCGCCCCCCAGCTGTGACTCCTCACCTGAGATCCACATGACAAGAACCCTCTGCAGCACAGAGCGCCCCCCAGCTGAGACTCCTCACCTGAGATCCACAGGACAGGACAAGAACCCTCCGCAGCACAGAGCGCCCCCCAGCTGAGACTCCTCACCTGAGATCCACATGACAAGAACCCTCCGCAGCACAGAGCGCCCCCCAGCTGAGACTCCTCACCTGAGATCCACATGATAAGAACCCTCTGCAGCACAGAGCGCCCCCCAGCTGAGACTCCTCACCTGAGATCCACATGACAAGAACCCTCCGCAGCACAGAGCGCCCCCCAGCTGAGACTCCTCACCTGAGATCCACATGACAGGACAAGAACCCTCCGCAGCACAGAGCGCCCCCCAGCTGTGACTCCTCACCTGAGATCCACATGACAAGAACCCTCCGCAGCACAGAGCGCCCCCCAGCTGAGACTCCTCACCTGAGATCCACATGACAAGAACCCTCCGCAGCACAGAGCGCCCCCCAGCTGTGACTCCTCACCTGAGATCCACATGACAAGAACCCTCCGCAGCACAGAGCGCCCCCCAGCTGAGACTCCTCACCTGAGATCCACATGACAAGAACCCTCCGCAGCACAGAGTGCCCCCCAGCTGAGACTCCTCACCTGAGATCCACATGACAAGAACCCTCCGCAGCACAGAGTGCCCCCCAGCTGAGACTCCTCACCTGAGATCCACATGACAAGAACCCTCCGCAGCACAGAGTGCCCCCCAGCTGAGACTCCTCACCTGAGAGCCACATGACAAGAACCCTCCGCAGCACAGAGTGCCCCCCAGCTGAGACTCCTCACCTGAGATCCACATGACAAGAACCCTCCGCAGAACAGAGTACATCCCAGCTGAGACTCCTCACCTGAGATCCACATGACAAGAACCCTCCACAGCACAGAGTGCCCCCCAGCTGAGACTCCTCACCTAAGATCCACATGACAAGAACCCTCCGCAGCACAGAGCGCCCCCCAGCTGAGACTCCTCACCTGAGATCCACAGGACAAGAACCCTCCGCAGCACAGAGTGCCCCCCAGCTGAAACTCCTCACCTGAGATCCACAGGACAAGAACCCTCCGCAGCACAGAGTGCCCCCCAGCTGAGACTCCTCACCTGAGATCCACATGACAAGAACCCTCCGCAGCACAGAGCGCCCCCCAGCTGTGACTCCTCACCTGAGATCCACAGGACAAGAACCCTCCGCAGCACAGAGTGCCCCCCATCTGAGACTCCTCACCTGAGATCCACATGACAAGAACCCTCCGCAGCACAGAGCGCCCCCCAGCTAAGACTCCTCACCTGAGATCCACATGACAAGAACCCTCCGCAGCACAGAGTGCCCCCCAGCTGAGACTCCTCACCTAAGATCCACATGACAAGAACCCTCCGCAGCACAGAGCGCCCCCCAGCTGAGACTCCTCACCTGAGATCCACAGGACAAGAACCCTCCACAGCACAGAGTGCCCCCCAGCTGAAACTCCTCACCTGAGATCCACAGGACAAGAACCCTCCGCAGCACAGAGTGCCCCCCAGCTGAGACTCCTCACCTGAGATCCACATGACAAGAACCCTCCGCAGCACAGAGCGCCCCCCAGCTGTGACTCCTCACCTGAGATCCACAGGACAAGAACCCTCCGCAGCACAGAGTGCCCCCCATCTGAGACTCCTCACCTGAGATCCACATGACAAGAACCCTCCGCAGCACAGAGCGCCCCCCAGCTAAGACTCCTCACCTGAGATCCACATGACAAGAACCCTCCGCAGCACAGAGTGCCCCCCAGCTGAGACTCCTCACCTAAGATCCACATGACAAGAACCCTCCGCAGCACAGAGCGCCCCCCAGCTGAGACTCCTCACCTATGATCCACAGGACAAGAACCCTCCGCAGCACAGAGTGCCCCCCAGCTGAAACTCCTCACCTGAGATCCACAGGACAAGAACCCTCCGCAGCACAGAGTGCCCCCCAGCTGAGACTCCTCACCTGAGATCCACATGACAAGAACCCTCCGCAGCACAGAGCGTCCCCCAGCTAAGACTCCTCACCTGAGATCCACAGGACAAGAACCCTCCGCAGCACAGAGTGCCCCCCAGCTGAAACTCCTCACCTGAGATCCACATGACAAGAACCCTCCGCAGCACAGAGCGCCCCCCAGCTAAGACTCCTCACCTGAGATCCACATGACAAGAACCCTCCGCAGCACAGAGTGCCCCCCAGCTGAGACTCCTCACCTAAGATCCACATGACAAGAACCCTCCGCAGCACAGAGCGCCCCCCAGCTGAGACTCCTCACCTGAGATCCACAGGACAGGACAAGAACCCTCCGCAGCACAGAGCGCCCCCCAGCTGAGACTCCTCACCTGAGATCCACATGACAAGAATCCTCCGCAGCACAGAGCGCCCCCCAGCTGAGACTCCTCACCTGAGATCCACATGACAAGAACCCTCCGCAGCACAGAGCGCCCCCCAGCTGTGACTCCTCACCTGAGATCCACATGACAAGAACCCTCCGAAGCACAGAGCGCCCCCCAGCTGTGACTCCTCACCTGAGATCCACAGGACAGGACAAGAACCCTCCGCAGCACAGAGCGCCCCCCAGCTGAGACTCCTCACCTGAGATCCACATGACAAGAACCCTCCGCAGCACAGAGCGCCCCCCAGCTGAGACTCCTCACCTGAGATCCACATGACAAGAACCCTCCGCAGCACAGAGTGCCCCCCAGCTGAGACTCCTCACCTAAGATCCACATGACAAGAACCCTCCGCAGCACAGAGCGCCCCCCAGCTGAGACTCCTCACCTGAGATCCACAGGACAGGACAAGAACCCTCCGCAGCACAGAGCGCCCCCCAGCTGAGACTCCTCACCTGAGATCCACATGACAAGAACCCTCCGCAGCACAGAGCGCCCCCCAGCTGTGACTCCTCACCTGAGATCCACATGACAAGAACCCTCCGCAGCACAGAGCGCCCCCCAGCTGTGACTCCTCACCTGAGATCCACATGAAAAGAACCCTCCGCAGCACAGAGCGCCCCCCAGCTGTGACTCCTCACCTGAAATCCACATGACAAGAACCCTCCGCAGCACAGAGCGCCCCCCAGCTGAGACTCCTCACCTGAAATCCACATGACAAGAACCCTCCGCAGCACAGAGCGCCCCCCAGCTGTGACTCCTCACCTGAGATCCACATGAAAAGAACCCTCCGCAGCACAGAGCGCCCCCCAGCTGTGACTCCTCACCTGAAATCCACATGACAAGAACCCTCCGCAGCACAGAGCGCCCCCCAGCTGAGACTCCTCACCTGAAATCCACATGACAAGAACCCTCCGCAGCACAGAGCGCCCCCCAGCTGTGACTCCTCACCTGAGATCCACAAGACAAGAACCCTCCGCAGCACAGAGCGGAATGCTATACTTTTATTTTTTGGGGGGAGTTGACTACAAAGCCCCCCCCCCCCCATTCCCCGGCACTGGAAGAGACATGACTACAAAGCCCCCCCATTCCCCGGCACTGGAAGTCGTTGCTGTTTTCATGACGAGTGGCATCGGTGATCACAGGTCTAGTCCTGGGGGGGGGGTTCAAATACTGCTGCACTTCGCAGAAAATAAAGCCAATGGCAGCCCCCCCTGCCAGCGAGATCCCCCTCCCCCCCCCCCAAGCCCTGACCATGGGGTCCTAACTCTCCTGTAACCGCTTTAAACCCCAAAGTCTAAACCATCCGGCTGATACCTCCTCAGGTAGGTACTTTGGTTGAGAAATGGCGCCCCCCCCCCCCCCCCGGGCACACCTCCGGTCTCCTGGCAGACGTTCCTCTCACCTAATTCAGAAGATGTGGATTCTGAGTGGAACGTCTCTCCTAAATAAGCGGCGGGGGAATTAGACATACAAGGTGTCTGTCCTCATTTCATACTCCGTCTTCCCTGAAATCATAAAAAATGGGGATTTGCCGTCAGGAAAGCGGCTTCTCTAGGAGGTTTAGTGTTGTCACACAATGGCCGGGAGCCACTGGCTGCGAATCGCTGGTCTGGATCACAGTTGCTCGGGATTAGAGGGACACGGTGATTTGGCGATGCAGCGCGGCATTCCACCTGGGAAGACGCGTTAATTCCTGGAATGAACAGGCAGGTCGGCGTGGAACGCCTTCAGAGACCGGCATCAGGTGTCAGCTGAGCTCTACGCGCCCCGGTGACACCAGATGAGGGCTTTCCGTGTTTGAGGTTTATGAGGGTTGTTTAGATTAAATATTCTCAGGGGTGGTTGTCACAAAGCCGCGGGCTGCTGCAGCTGTGCGCCAAAACCTGCCGCTCCGTTCAGTGGGAGGATTTGATTGACAGCTCAGAACTTGTTATAAATCCCACAGAGCTAACACTCTCCTCCAGTATAATCATCGGAGGTAATGACTTTCCCCCTCATTAATGACGGGCCCCAATCTACGACAACTTCCTGCTGAAATCTCACACATTAAACTCGAGTCCTTCCATCTATTTATTTCCTAAACGCAGATGAATACGTTCTCCTTAATGTACAGTCCATGGCCCCAGACCATCTCCTCTGTCCCGGCTAGGTCTGTCACAAATATGTTCTTCTTAATGTACAGTCCATGGCCCCAGACCATCATCCTCTGTCCCGGCTAGGTCTGTCACAAATACGTTCTCCTTAATGTACAGTCCATGGCCCCAGACCATCTCCTCTGTCCCGGCTAGGTCTGTCACAAATACGTTCTCCTTAATGTACACTCCATGGCCCCAGACCATCATCCTCTGTCCCGGCTAGGTCTGTCATAAATACGTTCTCCTTAATGTACAGTCCATGGCCTCAGACCATCTCCTTTGTCCTGGCTAGGTCTGTCACAAATATGTTCTCCTTAATGTACAGTCCATGGCCTCAGACCATCTCCTCTGTCCCGGCTAGGTCTGTCACAAATATGTTCTCCTTAATGTACAGTCCATGGCCTCAGACCATCTCCTCTGTCCCGGCTAGGTCTGTCACAAATACGTTCTCCTTAATGTACAGTCCATGGCCTCAGACCATCTCCCCTGTCCCGGCTAGGTCTGTCACAAATATGTTCTCCTTAATGTACACTCCATGGCCCCAGACCATCTCCTCTGTCCCGGCTAGGTCTGTCACAAATACGTTTTCCTTAATGTACACTCCATGGCCCCAGACCATCTCCCCTGTCCCGGCTAGGTCTGTCACAAATACGTTCTCCTTAATGTACAGTCCATGGCCCCAGACCATCTCCTCTGTCCCGGCTAGGTCTGTCACAAATACATTCTCCTTAATGTACAGTCCATGGCCTCAGACCATCTCCTCTGTCCCGGCTAGGTCTGTCATAAATACGTTCTCCTTAATGTACACTCCATGGCCCCAGACCATCTCCTCTGTCCCGGCTAGGTATGTCACAAATACGTTCTCCTTAATGTACAGTCCATGGCCCCAGACCATCTCCTCTGTCCCGGCTAGGCCCGTCACAAATACGTTCTCCTTAATGTACACTCCATGGCCCCAGACCATCATCCTCTGTCCCAGCTAGGTCTGTCACAAATACGTTCTCCTTAATGTACACTCCATGGCCTCAGACCATCTCCTCTGTCCTGGCTAGGTCTGTCACAAATACGTTCTCCTTAATGTACATTCTATGGTCCCAGACCATCTCCTCTGTCCCAGCTAGGTCTGTCACAAATACGTTCTCCTTAATGTACAGTCCATGGCCCCAGACCATCATCCTCTGTCCCGGCTAGGTCTGTCACAAATACGTTCTCCTTAATGTACAGTCCATGGCCCCAGACCATCTCCTCTGTCCCGGCTAGGTCTGTCATAAATACGTTCTCCTTAATGTACACTCCATGGCCTCAGACCATCTCCTCTGTCCTGGCTAGGTCTGTCACAAATATGTTCTCCTTAATGTACAGTCCATGGCCCCAGACCATCTCCCCTGTCCCGGCTAGGTCTGTCACAAATACGTTCTCCTTAATGTACAGTCCATGGCCTCAGACCATCTCCTCTGTCCTGGCTAGGTCTGTCACAAATATGTTCTCCTTAATGTACACTTCATGGCCCCTGACCATCTCCTCTGTCCCGGCTAGGTCTGTCACAAATACGTTCTCCTTAATGTACAGTCCATGGCCCCAGACCATCTCCTCTGTCCCGGCTAGGTCTGTCACAAATACGTTCTCCTTAATGTACAGTCCATGGCCCCAGACCATCATCCTCAGCTTCTGACATCAATATTCAGTTGGCCTGTTTTATAGCTATACCATCTTCCACTCTTCTGGGAAGACTTTCCACATGATTTTGGAAGGGTGTCTGTGAGACTTTTTGCCCGTTTCCGAGGTTAGGTACTGATGTTGGATGAGAAGACCTGACTCACCATAAGCATTCCATCCCAAAGCTGTTCAGTGAGGTTAATGTCAGGGCTCTGAGGTTGTTGGACATTTTATTCGAAAACCATGGCTATTAATATTGAGTTACCCCCTTTGACTATAACAGCCTCCACTTTTCTGAGATGATTTTGGAGGGTGTCTGTGGGAATTTGCACCCATTTGTGAGGTCAGGTAGTGATGTTGGATGAGAAGACCTAGCTCTCATGTTGGGTCTCACATTGGGCACCAGAAAAGACCTGGCTCACTATTGGCATTCCATCCCAAAGTGGTTCAACAGGGTTGAGGTTCTGGGTAGGACAGTCTGTGGAAATTTGTCCCAATTCAACCAAAAGTTCATTTGAGTTGAACTCATTGAGGTTAAGAACTGATAATAGATAAAAAAAGATCTGGCTCATAATCTCACAATGCATTCCATCCCAAACGTGATCAGTAGGGATGAGGTCAGGTGATCAGTAGGGATGAGGTCAGGTGATCAGTAGGGATGAGGTCAGGTGATCAGTAGGGAGGAGGTCAGGTGATCAGTAGGGATGAGGTCAGGTGATCAGTAGGGATGAGGTCAGGCGATCAGTAGGGATGAGGTCAGGTGATCAGTAGGGATGAGGTCAGGCGATCAGTAGGGATGAGGTCAGGCGATCAGTAGGGATGAGGTCAGGCGATCAGTAGGGATGAGGTCAAGTGATCAGTAGGGATGAGGTCAGGCGATCAGTAGGGATGAGGTCAAGTGATCAGTAGGGATGAGGTCAGGGCTCTGTACAGGACACTGGAGTTCCTCCACACCAAACTGGTCACACCATGTCTTTATAGAATTGCCCCTTTTTGTGGCTACATTATCCTCCAGTCTTCTGGGAAGGTTTCCTACAAGATTTTTGAGGGTGTCTGTGAAATTTGTACTATTTGTGAGGGCAGGTACTGATTTTGGATGAGAAGACCTGACTCACATGTTAGGCTCTACATTGGGCACCAAAAAAAAAAAAAAGACCTGGCTCTCAAATCAGCGGTCTAATCCATGGTGTTTAGTAGGGATGAGGTCAGGGCTCTGTGCAGGACACTGGAATTCCTCCACACCAAACTGGTTATGCCGCGTACACACGAACGGACTTTTCAGCTTTAAAGGTCCGACGGTCTTTCCGACGGACTTTCGACAGAGTTACGATGGACTTTCGAAGGACCGGACTTGCCCACACATGAACGGACTTTAGTCGTCCATTGGACTGAACGTGATGACGTACAATGGGACTAGAAGAAAGGAAGTTGATAGCCAGTAGACAATAGCTGCCCTTGTGTTCTTTTTTGTCCGTCGGACTAGCATACAGACGAACTAGTTTTTCGACTGGACTCGAATCTGTCGGAAAGATTTGAAACATGTTCCAAATCTAAAGTCTGTCTGATTTTTGACAGAAAAAGTCAGCTGAAGGTCCGATGAAGCCCACACACAGTCGGATTGTCAGATGGATTTGTTCCGTCGGACCAGTCCGGTCAAAAAGTCCGCCCGTGTGTATGCGGCTTGACACCATGTCTTTATGGAGCTGGCTCTACTCTTCTGGAAAGGCTTCCCACAAAATTTTGGAGTATGTCTGTGGGAATTTCTATCCAGTCAGCCAAAGGAGTATTTGTGTGGTCAGGTATTAAGGTTGGATGAGAAGATCTGGCTCACCATTGGCCTTCCAATCCATCCCAGAGCTGTTTAGTAGGGATGAGGTCAGGCTGTGTGCAGGACACTCTGTGGAAATTTGTACCAGTCAACCAAAAGCGCATTTGAATGAAGGTCAGGTACTGATGATGGATTAGAAGATCCCACCATCAGTGAGTCAATTCATCCCAGAGGTGTTCATTTGGGATAAGGTCGGGGCTCTGTGTCAGGCTATGTCTTTACGGAGTTTCCCCCTCTATGAAAGGTGAGGGTTCCTCTATGTCTTCAATATATAACTTCACCTTCTCAGCCAAGGATGGGGCAAGAACAGGTCCAGGATAGTAGAAAGGAGCCTCTGTAACCACCAGGAGACATTTAAAGCCCACCGCACCCTTATAAACAACCCAAACTCTTGTTATTTTGCCTTCTCGATTAATTGATTTTGGTGAATATACTGTCCCTGTAGTGGAATCTTGTATGTAGATAGTCTGGAGTTCAGTGATAACTGTTATTGACTATTTATTACTCTTCACTTTAACTCCAAACTTTGATTTTATGTCAGTTTGTATCCATGTACACGGGGACAGCCATGTATCTTAATGACATGTTCAGGGTCAGCTTCCTTCTCACTGCAACTCTCCTAGACAATGATAGAAAACAATGGAGTCTCTAATGGCATCAAACACCCACAATGCTTCTGATCCCCAGAGACCATGTGACCCTTGCCTAGGCCCGCTGGCTTCTGGCCCGTGGAATCTGGTTGGGGTCATTTATGAGGATCTATACATTTGCACTGAGCAGTGGATGAACATGTGGTGTAGAAGAAAGGAAGACAATGTAAAATGCAGCTGGCGGTGGCGGCACGGCGTCTATTCTGAGCGGCGGCACCTGGTGACCTATCCATCTCCAATTTCTGCTTCTGCTCTGCGTTCCTCAGCCTCACACTGATGAAGAAATATGGCTCCCCCGACACAGCCAGGCAAAGGACACTGTTCTCCGCGGATCGCTTCAAAAGCCGTCCGAAAGGCAAAAAGGCAATTTGTAGGAGGGCGCGGGGAACATTAACCGTTAGACTGGAGTCGGAGGACACCTGTAGAGTCATAATCATCTCCTGCTGGGACTTTACAGGTTCTAAACATTCACGATGAGTTCTTTGTTCGCTCTTAACCCCCCTGACACGGAAATCACTTAAATCAATGGCGCCCGCGCTGCAGACAATCCCGAGCTACCGCCGCATCCCCGTGCCTTTTTCATGTTTCCACTGAATAAAGTGACAGGCGGCTCGGAATAGATGAGGCCTCTGATTGTTTACTGTGACTACTTTTCCATCAATTTATATATATCAGATCTGGGAAATGTCAGTACTACTCACCCCACTTTTCTCATAGGGGTGGCTAAATGATGCCCATTTTATGGGCCCAGACCCCACCTCTAAATATGCTGGGACCACCCACTATGCCCACTTGATGGGTTGGGCCTGCGCAGACCCCACCTCTAAATATGCTGGGACCACCCACTGTGCCCACTTTATGGGTTGGGCCTGCGCAGACCCCACCTCTAAATATGCTGGGACCACCCACTATGCCCATCCTATAAGTTGGTTCTGTCCAAACCCCATCAAAATATGCAGGGAACACCCACTTTATGGGTTGGGCCTGCGCAGACCCCACCTCTAAATGTGCTGGGACCACCCACTATGCCCACTTTATGAGTTGGTCCTGCCAAGACCCCACCTCTAAATATGCTGGGACCACCCACTATGCCCACTTTATGAGTTGGTCCTGCCAAGACGCCACCTCTAAATATGCAGGGACCTCCCACTATGCCCATTTTATGGGTTGGGCCTGCGCAGACCCCACCTCTAAATATGCTGAGACCACCCACTATGCCCACTTTATGAGTTGGTCCTGCCAAGACCCCACCTCTAAATATGCTGGGACCACCCACTATGCCCACTTTATGAGTTGATCCTGCCAAGACGCCACCTCTAAATATGCAGGGACCTCCCACCATGCCCAACTAATAAATTGGCCCTTACCAGACCCCATCTCTGAATATGCAGGGACCACCCGCCATGCCCATCCTATGGGACCCCACCTCTAAATATTTTAGGACTCACAGATCTGGCATTGGTGGAGCCGTGGTGCGTTCTGTGGCCCGTTGTAGACCTGTAGTTCTATGAGGAAGGGGCCACGCTCTCTGTGTGCTGGCGGTACAGAATTCAGACCCTGGCACATCTCATGAGACGCGGATTAGTGTCTCCAAACGGGCATTAAAACCCACCGAATCCTCAGACGTCATCCTTCATCAGGAGGATTCCCACCGGTGACAGATGTGCAGCCTATATATCTGGGGCACTCAGGGGGCGGAGCCATGTCTGCAGCTCCCACCAGTGCTACGCGTCCCCATCCCCTCCCCCGCCAATAACTCCAATAAAATCATCCATTTCTTGTGACCAGTGAGGGGCCTCCGCTGTATAGAGGAAAAAGATGCAGAATGCTTGTAGATAAGACCTGCTGGGAGTTGTAGTTCCATGGCGGTGGATGTGTGATAAGGGGATGAGGCAAACCTCGAGGCTCCATTCACATCGTGTGCATCAGACTGCGCCTTTCCATTTCGCGCCCGTTCCTGCGCAATGCGTGTCGGGAACCTCATTCATTTCAATGCGCAAAAGAAGTCCTTGACCCCCTTTTCAAAATCGCACCGCGCTGAACCGCATTGTATTGTGCATGTCAGGAATGACCGCACAAAATCGCACCGCGCTGAACCGCATTGTATTGTGCATGTCAGGAATGACCGCACAAAATCGCACCGCGCTGAAACGCATTGTATTGTGCATGTCAGGAATGACCGCACAAAATCGCACCACGCTGAAACGCATTGTATTGTGCATGTCAGGAATGACCGCACAAAATCGCACCGCGCTGAACCGCATTGTATTGTGCATGTCAGGAATGACCGCACAAAATCGTACCGCGCTGAAACGCATTGTATTGTGCATGTCAGGAATGACCGCACAAAATCGCACCGCGCTGAAACGCATTGTATTGTGCATGTCAGGAATGACCGCACAAAATCGCACCGCGCTGAAACGCATTGTATTGTGCATGTCAGGAATGACCGCACAAAATCGCACCGCGCTGAAACGCATTGTATTGTGCATGTCAGGAATGACCGCACAAAATCGCACCGGGCTGAAACGCATTGTATTGTGCATGTCAGGAATGACCGCACAAAATCGCACAGCGCTGAAACGCATTGTATTGTGCATGTCAGGAATGACCGCACAAAATCGCACCGCGCTGAAACGCATTGTATTGTGCATGTCAGGAATGACCACACAAAATCGCACCGCGCTGAAACGCATTATATTGTGCATGTCAGGAATGACCGCACAAAATCGCACGTGCGAGTTTCTGTGTGATTTTGCGCATCTTCCCGACACACAGACTGTGAATGTCGCCTGACTAGCGATTCATGAAGACTGGAGCAGACCGGTTTTGTGTCTCGCATGCGTTATAAAAGTGGCGCAATGTGCGCCAATCTCACCTACATGTCTAGAATTTGTTCCCGAATCTGATACGTCACTTCTAGAACTCATGAGAGTCACTTTTACCAAACCCGTCTCTGAGCCGCTATTGGAGCGCAAATCCACAGGGCGGTCCGAGGTCACAGGAGGAGCGCCGGGGAAAAACGCCGCATTGTGTAATTCAATCCGATCCAACAAAACCGAATCTTCTCCTCCTGGAAGGATCACTTCTAATTTACCATCTTAATGATTAGAAGAGATTTTAGTGATCGGCTTCAAATCTACTTTAAAGCTGAAAAAAAAAAAACAGCCTTTGCTGCAATAATCACCTTCAATCCAGAGTTCTTCTTTTCCGCCACTAGATGTCCTCAGCACAGGGAGTCATGGACCCGCCCCCAGTCTGTGATTGGACAGTGAAGGAGAGGCAGCACAGTGATGAGCTCATCTCTCTGTCACTCTGATTTCTTGTCAGCACCTGAGCTGATTGGTTCTTTGTGCTGCATCTTTCTCTCCCAGTTAGAACTCTGCTGCAATAGGCTGATACCGGCCCGGGTCACATTCCACAAATGACATTATTCACATTCAAACACATTGTAAACCTCAGACATGAAATCTGAACAAAGTGTGTACTTCTCTCTGTCCAGAGCACTAAGTGTCATTTCTGTCTGCTGCCTCCTTCCTCAGTCTGCATGAGACTCCTCCCCCTTCCTCTGCTCAAGACTCCTCCCCCTTTCTCTGCTCTCTGCATGAGACTCCTCCCCCTTCCTCTGCATGAGACTCCTCCCCCTTCCCTTCCTCTATCTGCATGAGACTCCTCCCCCTTCTCTCCCCCTTCCTCTGCTATCTGCATGAGACTCCTCCCCTCCCCCTTCCTCTACTATCTGCATGAGACTCCTCCCCCTTCCCTCCCCCTCTTCCTTTCTCTGTCTGCATGAGACTCCTCCCCTCCCCTCCCTCTTCCTCTACTATCTGCATGAGACTCCTCCCCCTTCCCTCCCCCTCCTCCTTCCTCTGTCTGCATGAGACTCCTCCCCCTCCCATCCCCCTTCCTCTGCTCAAGACTCCTCCCCCTTTCTCAGCTCTCTGCATGAGACTCCTCCCCCTTCCTCTGCATGAGACTCCTCCCCCTTCTTCTGCTATCTGCATGAGACTCCTCCCCCTCCTCTCCCCCTTCCTCTGCTATCTGCATGAGACTCCTCCCCTTCCCTCCCCCCACCTCCCGTCTGCTATCTGTGTGAGACTCCTCCCCTCCCCTCCCCCTTCCTCTACTATCTGCATGAGACTCCTCCCCCTTCCCTCCCCCTCCTCCTTTCTCTGTCTGCATGAGACTCCTCCCCCTCCCCCTTCCTCTGCTCTCTACATGAGACTCCTCCCCCATCCCTCCCCCCACCTTCCTCCTCTATCTGCATGAGACTCCTCCCCCTCCCCTCCCCCTTCCTCTGCTCTCTACCTGAGACTCCTCCCCCTTCCCCTCCCCCCACCTCCCTCCTCTATCTGCATAAGACTCCTCCCCCTTCCCTCCCCTTCCTCTGCTATCTGCATGAGACTCCTCCCCCTTCCCTCCCCCTTCCTCTGCTATCTGCATGAGTCACTTCTGACAAGTTTTCCTGACACCAAAAGATAAAAGGTGACAGGGGAGGGAGCTCCAGCACACAGCCTGTGATTGACAGGCTTTGTGAAGGGGGGGGGGTCTCTTCCCTCCAATCTCACTGAGCTCTGTAGAGTGTAGCTTGAGCTCTCTGTCCCCTTTTTTTCTGACATCTCAGACAAGCTGTATAAATTCTGCACTTTGAATGGATGTAGGGAAGAGAAGACAGCAGATAATCAGGTACAACTTATGTAGGAGGATTGGTATCACCTGAGGGTAGTCACTGCACGGGGGATATGGGGGGATTACAGACACTTTCATGAATACCGAGCTTCAATCATTTATTAGGTTTGCCTCACATTCAGGTTGGGATGAAATGCGTTGAGAAGGATCCTCAGTACCTGCGTTTGTTTTCTCCCCTTTGTATTTTCTCTTTGAACTCGGCTTGTTCTGGATTCACTTTGTTAGTCATCAGCGCCGGAGAACAATAAAGATCCATCAAAGACTCACAAAGGTGTTTATTCTCTGGCGGGATTCTGGAAGGGCCAATCAAAATCATAAAACACGGCGCAATATGTAGAAAACACGGTCAGACGCCATAAGAATTCATCACACAGAGCGACAGTTCTCCACGCCGTGCGTTTCGATGCTTTTCATGGAAGCCGTCGTGTGACGTTATTCCGGAGGAACGTCCAGAAATGAGATCGTTATCGCAGACGCAGCGCGATGACATCACAGGGGTGGGGCGCGGTAATACGGTCAGTGAGATCCTTTCATAATAAACAATAAATACAAAGTAACGTTCAGCGCTGAACTCCGAGAAAAGATTCATCAAACACAACTTTGGCGCTGAAAACAAAGTCGCTTAAATAAACGCACAATGCAGCTGTCAGTTTCTTTCTCCGCCCCTAAATGCCCCTCCATGATAGTCTGTGTGTCCCTGCAACAGGACCGCTGATAGGCCGGTACAGCCAGCCCTCCTGTACTGGGCCCCGGGCCCCATCTGTTCAAAAGGGGGGTCCGGGTACCTGGTGAGCGAGAGGGCCGGCTGTACAGACACCGATCCTCTTCTGCCTCCCCCTGTAGACCTGCCATGTACACTATAAGTGTTTAGAGGAGTTTTTGAGGCAGAAATCTGACCGCATCAAAATCACGTTCAGGAGAGGAACGTTTGGGCAGGAAAAAAACTTTGATGCACCTAAACGCATGTGAACGATCGAACGTTTATTCATTTCAATGGTCAGAATAAATAACTATTCTAGACAATTAAATGAATAAACACCGTAACATTTCACACGCCTGAATGTGTTTGAAGAGCCCGATGTGCGTGAGACCTGAAGAGCGACCGAGTCTTCCACAATACGATGATAAGAAATAAATCAATCCGATGATAAGAAATAAATAAATACGATGATAAGAAATAAATAAATACGATGATATCCCATCCAAATATTATAATTATATCACAACAAAGTATCTCAGTGTCTTCCGTCCTATCTCTGTACATTGGAAGTCCTCCTGGTCGGGGTGGTTCCACATGGTCAGGGTGGTTCCTCCTGGTCGGGGTGGTTCCTCCTGGTCGGGGTAGTTCCTTCTGGTCGGGGTGGTTCCTCCTGGTCGGGGTAGTTCCTTCTGGTCGGGGTGGTTCCTCCTGGTCGGGGTGGTTCCTCTTGGTCGGGGTGGTTCCTCCTGGTCAGGGTGGTTCCTCCTAGTCAGGGTGGTTCCTCCTAATCGGGGTAGTTCCTCCTGATCGGGGTGGTTCCTTCTGGTCGGGGTGGTTCCTCCTGGTCAGGGTGGTTCCTCCTGGTCGGAGTGGTTCCTCCTAATTGGGGTAGTTCCTCCTGATCGGGGTGGTTCCTTCTGGTCGGGGTGGTTCCTCCTGGTTGGGGTGGTTCCTCCTGATCAGGGTAGTTCCTCCTGGTCGGGGTGGTTCCTCCTAATTGGGGTAGTTCCTCCTGATCGGGGTAGTTCCTCCTGATCGGGGTGGTTCCTTCTGGTCGGGGTGGTTCCTCCTGGTCGGGGTGGTTCCTCCTGGTCAGGGTGGTTCCTCCTGGTCAGGGTGGTTCCTCCTAGTCGGGGTGGTTCCTCCTAAATGGGGTAGCTCCTCCTGATCGGGGTGGTTCCTTCTGGTCAGGGTGGTTCCTCCTGGTCGGGGTGGTTCCTCCTGGTCGGGGTGATTCCTCCTGGTCGGGGTGGTTCCTCCTGGTCGGGGTGGTTCCTCCTAATTGGGGTGGTTCCTCCTGATCGGGGTGGTTCCTTCTGATCGGGGTGGTTCCTTCTGGTCGGGGTGGTTCCTCCTGGTCGGGGTGGTTCCTCCTGGTCAGGGTGGTTCCTTCTGATCGGGGTGGTTCCTCCTGGTCAGGGTGGTTCCTCCTGGTCGGGGTGGTTCCTCCTGGTCGGGGTGATTCCTCCTGGTCGGGGTGGTTCCTCCTGGTCGGGGTGGTTCTTGCTGGTCGGGGTGGTTTCGGGCCGCCTTGGTGCCTGAAGGGTTAATCTGCGGGATGGTGAGGAAAAGAGCGGAGTGGGGGAGGGGGTTCCTCCTGGTCGGGGTGGTTCCTCCTGATCGGGGTGGTTCCTCCTGGTCGGGGTGGTTCCTCTTGGTCGGGGTGGTTCCTCCTGGTCAGGGTGGTTCCTCCTAGTCAGGGTGGTTCCTCCTAATCGGGGTAGTTCCTCCTGATCGGGGTGGTTCCTTCTGGTCGGGGTGGTTCCTCCTAATTGGGGTAGTTCCTCCTGATCGGGGTAGTTCCTCCTGATCGGGGTGGTTCCTTCTGGTCGGGGTGGTTCCTCCTGGTCGGGGTGGTTCCTCCTGGTCAGGGTGGTTCCTCCTGGTCAGGGTGGTTCCTCCTAGTCGGGGTGGTTCCTCCTAAATGGGGTAGCTCCTCCTGATCGGGGTGGTTCCTTCTTGTCAGGGTGGTTCCTCCTGGTCGGGGTGGTTCCTCCTGGTCGGGGTGATTCCTCCTGGTCGGGGTGGTTCCTCCTGGTCGGGGTGGTTCCTCCTAATTGGGGTGGTTCCTCCTGATCGGGGTGGTTCCTTCTGATCGGGGTGGTTCCTTCTGGTCGGGGTGGTTCCTCCTGGTCGGGGTGGTTCCTCCTGGTCAGGGTGGTTCCTTCTGATCGGGGTGGTTCCTCCTGGTCGGTGTGGTTCCTCCTGGTCGGGGTGGTTCCTCCTGGTCTGGGTGGTTCCTCCTGGTCAGGGTGGTTCCTTCTGATCGGGGTGATTCCCTCTGATCGGGGTGGTTCCTCCTGGTCGGGGTGGTTCCTCCTGATCGGGGTGGTTCCTCCTGGTCGGGGTGGTTCCTCCTGGTCGGGGTGGTTCCTCCTGGTCGGGGTGGTTCCTTCTGATCGGGGTGGTTCCTCCTGGTCGGGGTGGTTCCTCCTGGTCGGGGTGGTTCCTCCTGGTCGGGGTGGTTCTTCCTGGTCGGGGTGGTTTCGGGCCGCCTTGGTGCCTGAAGGGTTAATCTGCGGGATGGTGAGGAAAAGAGCAGAGTGGGGGAGGGGGACGGCCTGTGGCGGGATATTTGCATTAATTATCAGCTGCTAAGTAAGCTCGGTGTCACCGGCGGCATCATTGGGACACATCAGCCGTGATGGTTACACTTTTCTCATTATGTGAAGATGGATAAAATGTCTCATCTCCCCCCTCGAAAAATTTAGGACCAATCAGAATCAGATGGAGGGGAGATCAGGATCACAAGAAAATTCTGTCCAATGGCCATGGCGGCCAGGAGCACCGCGCCCCGGACAGATGGCGATGATGCTCAGACAGTTTTAGCCCCCCACCCCCCCCTAAGAGTTGCCACCTCATCCCTTTAAACCAGAACACATATGAATTACTCAGATTTTGGGGCTGATTAAGGTGGTAATTAAACTCTCTTGGTGTATTATCTGCATCGTCCTCAGAACCCGAGTCATTCAGATGTGTTCCGGGTGTAAAGGGATGAGGTGGAAACCCTACCCCCCCCTCCCCCCTCCAGCTGACTTGAATGGAAGAGTCAGTGGCCCCGTACGCCAAAGTGTCAGTAGAAGTGTCACAGGAAGGTGCCAGATAACTCGCCATCATACACGGCGTCCTGCCGGATAAAGTCCATGGAAATACCATCAATAGAACCTCATAGAAGATTCAAGATGATCAAGTTGTTTCAGAAATCTATTTTAATCATCTTTAATTTTCAGCATTCATTAAAATAATCCCTCGTGATCCCGCCATGAAGGTCTTTGTTGAGGCACTTCCTGCCATGGTGTGACAATTG